>JAUJYS010001191.1:0-18360 GCA_033995665.1 Melogona broelemanni | reverse complement strand
CAAGTTAAATGCAAGGTTGTGAAAATAAACTCCAAATAAACAAATCGGAAACAATTCCGAAAATGTTGTGATTTTACTTAAGAAATATTGCTTCACCTTTTACCGGTGAAATACTCGCATGCTGAAAAGCAACTACTTTTACTCAAACAAGATACGATTGTGGCAACTACGTTTGATATCCAAGAAAAACAAATTTTTAGTCTTTGCACGAGCCTTAATCCACCTTTGTGTTGACCTCTCAACAGCCTCCACGAATCAAAGAAGGAATCCCTTAAACAGGTAATCGGATTTGACTTGCTTCAATTAGATCGTGTTTCAATCAATGCCTAATGAAAGCAAAGTTATCAATTTGAATCATTAATTGTCCTGTATTTTGAATTTCACGAAAAGCCCTCCACCTATTCCCAAAGAACCAAGATTGCGACTCTCCTGCCAGATTTTACAAATTTTAAAGATCTTCATTTGCCCCCCAATGTTCCCGAAGAAAAGGTAAGCCATGAAAATATTTTTCTGGAAACAATGTGAACGCGATCGGAAACCCGGTTAATGAGGAGAGACCGGTGTGAAAATTCGTTGCAAAACGAGTTCAAAGTATTTTACATGTACAACTTGCTGGCTTCACCAATCAACATGTGTCACTTGTTAGGTGTCCACATTCCTGATGATGTATCGGACTCACTGCCAGCGAATCCTGGATACCGTCATTCGAGCCAACTTTGATGAGGTCAGAAAAATTCATGTTTTTCTTCTTGTTTTATATATTTTTCAGTCGTGTGCAAGTTTAAATTAAAGTTGTATAGAACACGTGAAGACCGATGATAATTAAAACTTTTAAAATATTGATTTTTTTAACTTCACTGAAACTTTTTAAATTCAGGATTACTGCACCCTCGTGGGGCATGGAAGGGAAGGGAAGGGAAATGGCAGCTGGTATAGCCAGGTTGTCTTCACTCATAAGTTCTGGAATGTTTATTGAAATCATTAGTTGGAAATGGAAACGTCTGTTAGTGAAGACAATTTAATCTGTCAGCTACAAAAATACTGTAATATCGTAGAATATTGTAACTGACGGATTAAATTGTCTTTACCAACAGACGTTTCCATTTTCAACTAATGTGTTTAATTGCAATTAGTTTGAAAGTACTTGTAAGTTTAATGAGCGTCACTACTTGATCTAATCGTTAGGGCGTGTCTGTGTAAACAGGTAAACAGTTTTCTTCAACACTTTTGGCGCGGAATGCCCTCGCACATCGCCTCCATCCTCAACAGCAACGCCATCGTCAGCATGATTGGCGTGTGCGACTCTTTCGTGTACAAGGCAATCTCCAACGTCCTCTTCACTTCCGTCTTGCAAGCCTTGCCCGACAGGTTGGTCCCCACCATAACCAACCTCCATTGCCCTCTCCAACAGCCAACTTGCTTTTTTAATTTGCTACCATATGAGCTTTGAGCCCAATGGTAGCATATTTTACTAATTTTTTTTTTCATATTTGGCTACCAAAATATTAAATAAAATTACCAAACTAGTTAAATTCATTGGGATAGCGAACAATCTTTATCCATCAGATAGTGGAGAACCAAAATACACGTTATTCCGATCACACGAGGTCTTTAAGTGAGACGAACTACAGAATTGTTTAGTTCACGTTCATATCTTCCGCCAATTATGTTGTTTTTTTTTACGCCAATTTATTGTTACAACTCATTTAGACAACTCGTTTCATGTTTTTCTCTTTTCTTCTAGTCTCATTCAGGTGGTGCGTAAATTTTCCAAGGATCTTTTGCTGTGGCTGCGCTCGGCGCTAGAAAACATTCCAGAAAACTTGCGAGCGCTCAAGTTTGACTGTAAGCCCAAAATCAAAATAATTTTCAAAGAAAAGTTGGACAAACTTTGCACGGTAGACTGTGTATCTTACCTAAAATCCACAGATTGTACACGTATAAAGAGAAAATAAAATTGAGACGTACAAGTATGTCTATACAAGTATAATGTACAAGTATGTCTCAATTTTATTTATTATTTTTATCTGTATACTGTGTGGATGAAAGTCCAAAATCGTTCCAAAATTCTGTCGACTCTCACTAGTTTCCTTGACGATATCCTTGTATGACTGGTCTCATCATCTGGTTGTCTTGTTTCCCTCCTTGTCCTCAGTGGCCAAATACTTCTCGCGCACTCTCCGCCGCCAGACGTCGCTGAACCACCTGTGCCAAGCCTCGCGAATGGTCGTCCACAATGCGGACATCACGGCGCAGATGCTACAGGACTGGCGTCACGTGGACTTGGATGGAATCAGTAGACAGATCCTGTTCACGATCGACGGACACGACACCAATGGGGGCGCCACCATCGAGCTTATAACCAGTCGTAAGTCTAACACCTTTCAACATTTTCTCGAAAATTATTTCGCGCATTCATAGTTGAAATAATAAAAATGTTGACGCTGAACAGGAATCTTGACTTTTCGCGTAAGGGTAGAAATAAACTGTGGCTAGTAATTAGCATTAACCGTTGCGGATTTGAGAAATTAATTATCTACTAATGACTAATTCCGAACCAACAAACAATGGCTCTAGTGAACGCTAGATTATTTAAACAAAAAAAGCCAGTTTCGCAAGCTGAGCGTCGCGGTACCTCATCCGCTAATTGGATTAAGTAGTGACGAGCACACCAGCATTGACGATGATCGTTTGTCTCTTCTTGAACCCCCTCCACCTCGCCGCCCCCTCACCCCTCCCCTTCACATGTTCAGTGTACAAAGAGTTCGAAACTCTGCTGGAGGATCAGGCACCGATAGAAGCTTTCGTTGAGTGGTTGGAGTCGCTGGTGGATCGCTGCGTCGTTCAGGTTAGTACAGCTGTTGGAGTGCTCCTGCTGCGACTGGTGATGGTGGTGCTAGTGATGCGCGGATCAAGTGCAGATGCGTCTCCCATGGCAACGCACGCCTGTCGCCTCGATCTCACTCGCTCATTTGCTCCGCACTCCCCACCCCACCCACCATTGGCCTCGGTTTCGGCCTCCGATGTTCGACATCATTGCCATAATTTCCTCATTTGGCGCGTGCCATCAAACAGGTGTGGAACGCTCGAGGGGACAAATTGATTGGCCGTTAAGAGTTGAGCTGGGTTCGCTCTAGAGCGAACGCAAAATGGTAGAGAATGAATTTTGCTTCATTGTTGTTTGGGGAACCAGCTTGAAAAGATGCCGCCAAATTTTGCCAGTATTGCCTGGTATCATATCTCAATAATCTAGTATCACTTGTTTGAGACAAAGTTAATGGAATTTACACTTTATGATTTGATAAATTTTACCTAGCTCAATTACAACATCCTATTACATCAATTTTGTCGCCAAATAAAGGAAATGGTCAATGGAAAATATTTTATATTGCAATAATTCAAAGAGAATACTCGATACTCGAGACGTCTGAGCGGTTTTAATGATTAAACAACACAAGGTTGACAATGGGATAACGCATTTTTGCGCTTCTGGATAGTCCGTTGGATACTACACTTGCAACATTACAGTAAACGTTAAAAGCTGACATTTCCAAGCTATCAAAGATGTTGTAAATTATTCTTTAGAGATCACTTTTTATCTAACCTGGTTTTTGTCTTAATGTACTTTGGAAGTAAAATGTATATTTTTACTGCACCCTCGTGTCTCTATGGAGATAGGTGAAGGGAAGGCTTATGGCAGCTGGAATAGCCAGGCTGCCGAGGATCCACCCCTAAGCTCTGTACTACTCCCTAATGGAAGCTCAGGGGTGACGCCCAGGCTAACGAATAAACGAAAGCCTGCGCCGGGAACCACCCGCTCAGTAGAATATGACCATACCCACTGAGCCACTGAGGCTGACGAAAAAAAAACATTTATGGAGAGGCACATTTTCACCAGGTAACGAGAACCTGCGCCAGGAATTGAACCCGGGACCGCCCGCACCGCAGTCGGTTGCAATACCGACTAGACTAGACTGGGCTATTCTGGCGAGAGAAATTTCTATTAAAGCAGTGAGATCCTTGTCTTTCCATTCTCAGGTACACGTTAAAGATACCTACCCAAGTTGGTTAATTATTAATTTAAATTATAATTGATCAAGTTGAGGTTTTTTATTTTTCAGATTGTCTTGTGCACGCGTCGCTATGCCTATTCCATATTCCTATTGCATCGAAGACTGGTCACTATCACCACTCACGTTTCATTCTATTCTCTTGTTTCTCAAATGCAGCCAAACCGAAAGCGCAAGAACAGCGTTCGGCGATTGGCGCGCCAGTTCCTGCTCATGTGGTCCAGCTTCGGTGCCCGAGTCATCCGTGATATGACGCTGCACAGCGCTCCAAGCTTCGGTCAGTGTGCCACGACTCTCGTCATGTTTTCCCCTCATTACAAGCCCAACAATGTCCATGATTGTCCAGTGTTGGGTAGGAAAAGTTCCGTTCCCAAGAACTGGTTCCTTTCTTGAGGAACTTTGTTTACCTAGGTTACTTTTATTTCTGTAGGAACTGGAACGGGAACTGGTTAAACTTTTAATAATTAATAATTAATAACTTAATAACTTTTAATTTTCTACGAGTACAATTTTCTAAAGTCTCGTCAGCGGAACAATTTTTCACCATCAAACAGAAATTGCTAAAGATTTTGATCTGTTGAAAGATTTTATTCCGTGTCCGCAATTCTTAATTTGTCCTGCAAATGTTTTTTTAAATATATTTTAACTCTTTCAGCGGGGAGGACGAGATGGGGCCGTCATGGCGCTTTGGTTAAAATTCTGGGGAGGACGAGGTCATCTCGTCATGCATGTTCAATCCATTGGCTGAAGCGCTACAAAAATGATAGCGGCAAATTCAAACCTGAAGCTAAAAGCTGAAAAGCTAAAAGCGAAAAGAAAATAGCCGCCTCCACAAGTAAGAAAGTTTTGGTCAAATTGTGCCTGAAAAATGCCGATTTTTTGATGAAATTTACAACTGGCAGCTCAAACAAAGATAAAAATTACTTCAATGATGTATTGGACTACTCGACTACGGTAAGAAAAGCAGATATTGCTATTTTTCGAAAATAACTCCCCACTGGAGGGACACTTTCCGCGAAAAAATTCCCTGCTTAAAGGGTTTTAAAAAAGGAACCAGTTCCTAGGAACGGGACTTTTCCGTTACGTTCCTACCCAATACTGCATACTGTATTGGATGCCCCAAGCTGGCTTCCCGTACCGATATTCCAAAGATTAACTGCCATTCGAAAATGCGCTATTCGTCCTCTAACTTCCAAGCACTGCAAAACCGCAGTCACGTAACATTAGTAGCTAGCCACATTATTTTGCGCGGGGAGATGATATATTCTTTTGCTGGTGTAATTGACTGTGGATGGTAGTATTCTGCTATAGCATAGTTTCTTCAGATGCCTTAGATTGCCAACCGAACACTTATTTTATAAATACCCATTTTTTTTTTTTTTTTTTTGGTTCTGTATTCTTGCTTAATGCCACATTTTTTCCCGAAATATCCTTAACCTTTAAAGTGTTTGGCAGTGCTGCACCGCAACTTTATAGGTTAACATAAAAATCATGACATACAAAAGTGTGTGGTCAAAAGTTCGATTCCCGGTGCAGGCTTTCGTTTAATCAATCCTGGGGTACTGGTGAAAATGTGGATTTTACACTTTGCTTAAGAAACACGAAGGGTACAAAATTTCCTACTGTGAGGAATTCTCTACAGTGAGGGAAATTTCCCCAGTAGAAAATTAAATTATATCTAATGTTAGTTAAAATATTTCGTTTCTTCTTCAATGGTCACGGAATATTTTAACTACGTTTGTTCTACAACAGATCCAAAGATAACTTTATAATGTGTCTAATCTTTCTATTTTTCTTTTAAGATTTGCTCCCTCTCATAGACCTCCTTTTCCAGGAGTTGTGATTCCCGCCCAGGACCAAAATGACGTAAATTTAATCGAAGCTATGAATCACACTAACGCCGCTATATCGTTGGCAAATCTGGGGCAAAGTCGTTCGCGCAATCGCCGTCACGACAGATCAGCGCCATCTGATTTACTTTGACGACGCCACCGTGGATCTTGAAGACTGATGTGCGCGCAGCAAACCTTCTTTTCTACTGACCAACAGCGAATCTCAAGTTTTCTTAAATTGAAATAGTGTTTCAGGATTTAAAAAAAAAAACAAAAAAAAACATTTTATGAGATTTTCGTGGCATTTTAATTTTTAATGCGTCTGTACTATGGTTGTATATTTATAGAGTGGATATAATATGACCTATTAAAACAATTTTACAAATGAAGAAATATTAGGTTGTACAATTTTCAATTTTCATTGTTGCGTGTAAATATTGCTTACGGTGAAAGGTTAAATATTAATAAAACTGGAATTTTTGAATGACTGTTCGGCTAATCAGAAATAAATGGGCATGGACTTGCGGGTGAAATGTTACATATTTATTTCTCTGGAATTTTTGAATGAATGTTCGCCTAATTAGAAATGTGCACGAAAAATAAATATCAGTACAAATTCTTTGTTTTTTGAATAAATTAATGTTTGGCATTTCGCAATGTAATAGTTCACTGAACTCGTACACATGTATTGTAGACATTTAAAAACTTCGGAAACGCTAATTGAGCAAACTAATTTCAGTTATTATAGTTGAATCGATAGTTGTCCCAAACAAAGCAATTCTCTTAAACGACACTAGAGGTAGCACCAACTGTAGCGCACAGAGTTTATATCAATCATTCATAGTAATTAAATCACACAGAATAGGGGATCGAAAGTCAACCGAACATGTGGTTGGACCGCGTTGCAACCCTTTTCGAGATATAGTTTCGCACCTAGTGGCGGAGAAATAAGCTATTGATTCGGTGAGCGTTTGAAACTATCGAAATAAAAGTAAGAATCCGCCATTTTTATTTCCGCGCGTCATTCAATTAATCGCATGACCTATAGCTTATTTTTTTTTATAAATTCTCATAACCCTATAAAATATTTTGAAATAATCGAATCAATGTCACTTGATTATTAAATAGGTTAATTATCGTATTGATTTGGCAATCACCTTTAACTATTTTTTACAGCGATCCTGGCGGTGACAATTAATAACGTCAACTTTCATTCTGCTACTACTATTGCTATAACTTTTACACAGATAAATTTTTTTATAAAAATAAAAAATAAAAGTTTATACAATTTCATCCCATCTATTCTATTGTAATAAACGTTTTCGATAATCCAATAAACATTATCTAAGAAGTTGCCGTTTCCAATTCTCTCTGGTCGAGGATATTTAATTTCTTTGAAGCTATTGCAACCCAACGGCTCCCATAAACACTAACTTCATAATAGTAATAATAATACAGAGTGACATACACTGTTTACATATGGGAGGTTGTAAATTAAAAGGTCAACGCGACCGAATATCGCTTGCGATCTGACTATCGGTGTAAACGAGATTTCCGAAACGCGCGCGATCGTGTACGTGAAAGTCGAAGGTCGCGCCCCGAAGGAAAATTTGCATATTCGCCCTCTCTCGGCCGAGTTTGTTTTTGGGAAATTTTATTTCGTTAGTAGTCGCAGTGCAGTCGAGTTGTGTCACGGGAAGTCGTCTTTGTTTTTCGTCGAAACTGTAAGTGTGGATGAATTTCCATTTTTAGTGTATGAAGAATTAGAGAATTTGTAGGAATACTGGGTTTTAAAACAAATGATTTAAAACTGAATATGCCGTGGAATATCTTAAACGAAATAGCTTAAGATTGAATCCTTTCATCCGTTATCTGGCAAAAAGGCTGGGTTTTAAACGAATAAACTTTAAACGAGAAACGGTGCACACGCAGTATACATTTTTGTCATGCATTTTTAGCAACCGTAGTTTCATAAGTACTAGGGCTCTGAATATTTTTTTTTCCTGATTTTAAAATAAGATTTTTCCTCACTTTTATTTTTTGTTTGGTTATAAGGATTGCGAAAGAGGCGATTCGTGTTTCTGAATCTATTTCGTGAGATGTAAGAATGCTTAAATTTGAAAATATTTTTTCGATTCTCAAAAGACGTCGAAATGAAAAAATGTGGTGCTACCAAATTTTTGATAATAAATTTTGTATGGGGATATCAAACGAGAAAACTGTTTGGTGCATATGCAGTATACATTTTTGTCTGGCATTTTCTGCACAGGTTGAGTTATGAAGAAGAGTGCTCATAATTTTTTTTTTGCAGATTTCAAATCGATTTTTTGCTCTTTGTGCCTTCATGTGCCTTAGGTGATAAAATATAACTAGATTCAGTTAATTTAAATGTCCTATGAAATTCCATTATTTTATTTCAATAATTTAACCCTCCTATCCTTTATAGTACCCCTGTTGAAATAACCAAGCATAAGCAAGCATTGACTTGCTCGTAGACTAGTGCCCCCTAACGTTTCCCATTCCTGCGTTCTCGAATAATATTCATCCATTTCAAATGTTCTCAACAATTTCAAATGTGCTGTCCGTTTTTGGCTTTCGGCAACGTGATTTGTATGGAAGCGCCTGCGATCTCGAAAGCCCAATGTGCCCCAATCTCAAGCACAATTAATATATCTTGAACACGCTCACGCGAAAGGTGCTTCGACAACTGTATTGTTCTCGTTCAATTTGCAAAATTCCGCGCTATTCCAGTGGAGACCAATTCCAAAAGACCAAAACAAAACTTTGGCATTTTGCGTCATTGACTGCGTCTCAGATTGTTCCTCCCCCAGCGTTCGTAGAATTTTTTACCAATATTTACGTTGTATATAAGCCCTAGAATCACGAGGCCATCAATCACTCACTTACCCGAATAAGATATTGCAACCCGCGGCCAGAAACACACCACTGACAAACGTGAACTTTACACCTATCACGGTTATCTGAAAAGGCACGCGGAGGTGAAAGATTACAAAATGCATTGGATCAATAATCCACTGACGGGCGACATGGGACATAATACAATATGCAATTGACGTATTTCATAATTTAAAACTAGCCAAAGTACCCGGCTTCGCCCGGGATAAGGTGGAATGGATTTCATTCCATTTGGAAATCTAGTGACTACGTTTGTGTTTAGTTCACCGGAGTTTAGATTTAAAGGTTCTCCCTCTCATTTGAAGATGATTTTAAAGGAGAATAAAAATTGAAGTGAGGCTATTATAAATTTAATTTACAGGGTACTTGTGAAAATGTGCACCTTTGACAATGTCATATCACGAGGAGGGAATTGATAATCTGCTGTAATGCTTTTTAAAACAGTGAATACCATGAAAAAGGGATTTATTGATAGCTAACCGGTCCAAGATTAAAATAACCGTAGTTCGATCAGTAACGAATAATGAGTTGAATAATAATTTCGATTAATTGTGGTTCGTTCAATTTACTTTACATTCGGTGGATAGAAAACATTCTGAATGAGTTTATAATTCACGAAAACAAACGACAGTGATTGAAAACTTGGCTTCCCAGTTAACAGTAAATTCGAAAGCAAACATGTTTTCGACACCCGACATAAATTGTCATTCGTCTGACGTATTTTTGCTATCTCGCGCCCATTTCGCATTGAAAATGTCATTTTAATTACGTCTGTTGTGACCTCGCACTAGCCTTAACCAAGTCGAGTTCCTTACTAGCTTGCCCAGGATCGGCGACACGGCGAACATGACAAGCGCGTACGTGGAGAAGACGTAGCCGGTGACCGATAACGACATTCCCTTCTGTTCGGCCTGCAATAATACAAAACACGCGAAACGCGCACAGAGAGGTTTAATTGAAAATTGCACGTGTAATCCCGTGACAGGATTTCCCTTCACAGCACACCCATACGCCCATTCACACATTTACCGACAGTGTATTTTGCACCTTTGTTGATGCTAGTGGGCAGGCAGGTTATAATTATTTATATTCAAGCATTCAAATTCTCGGACAATTTTTTTGTTGACACTTTCCTGGCACTAGCATGATTTTTCCCCTCGTGTCAATTGTGTCAGTTGCAATATTATTACATATATTTTAAATATTTAAATGTAAAAAAAATAAAAATATATACTGAGTATTAAATTAATTTTAAAAATGAAATAAAAAGTATCAAATATAAATTTTTATGTTAGTCATTTTATCTTCGTTTATTGAAGATTATATAATTGAAGTGTTTTATTATTGAGTAATTAATTTTAAAAGTTATGAACGACTATACCATTGATGCGGGTTCGATTCCCGATCGAGACCTCTACAATTTTTCGAGCGAAAGAAAAACGTTTTTCGAATGGAGAATACTAATTTCTAATGGGAATGGCCCGTGAGATCGAGCCGTGTCTGTGCCATGTCAGATACACGTTAAAAATCCATACCTAGGAGTGCAGTTTAAAAAAACCGAAACCGGAAATTACTAACCTCCATGGGAAAGAAAGGCGCGATGATGGACATGGACAAGTAGGCGCCGAAATTGATGAGGGCCAGACAGATAACCGTCAACTTTTTCTTGCGCGGGTAATTGAAGAACCCGGAAGGGACGGCCTTCTTTTTGGAACCGGTGGACGACTTCCGCTTCCGCCTGGTGACGACGGAAGCGGCGTCCTCGTCCGACGAGTCCGAAGACTCTGATGACGAGATGCCCAGGAGCACGGCAGTGGAGGCTCGTAGGAAACGTGGCTCCGAGTAGGACAGGGATCGGCAGCGAGTCAGTCGGTGCTGGTGGATCTGCCGCTTCCGGGCGGCCACGGTACTGACGTCAACCGGACTACCGCGGAGGTAGGTCTCGTCTTCGCTGACCGCCCCGCGATCACCCGCTGCCTCGGAGGGGTGCGGCAGGCCGGCCGGCAGTCCGTCCGTGGTGTCCGAGGTCGAGTTCCAGAATTCAGCGGTCGAGAGGCCGGTCGGGCCTTTGTCGCAGGCGGCCAAATTGGGCGCGCTGAGGCCGAACAGTCGCGAGTTTTGGGAATTCCGGCGCGATTTCTCTTGACGTTTCGGGTCCGATTTTTCCGTCGTCAAAATATTATCCGTTCGTTGCGCATTTTCGACAGCCGCCATTTCGTAAAAAAAAATATATATATAATTAAAAAGTTACGATGCCGCACTTTTCTCCCCTTCAACGCGGTTTCGGTGATTAAAAAATAAATCTGATTCGTGGTTGAGTTCTAGCACACCAGTTTAGACGAACTTAATCACCAGTCGTGTCCTAACACAGTCGCACAAATATGTATGAATTTTAGTGTCTTGATAGTCATGTTATCGAATTTCCAGGCAGTATTGTAATTAGTTTTCAATTCCCGGCCGTGATTGTTTTTGAAATTAAATATCCAGTAGAAAATTTCATTTTTTTCTCACCGCCGGCTGCGTCTGGCTGTTAAAGAGATTGGCAGCGGTGTCGTCCAGCCGATTATATTTCGAATTTATTCCGATTTCCGTAACGCACCCTTGCTACGTCACCAAACACATTGGCGTGCATTCGCGTTACGAATCTGCTACATGTAGTGGCGGTGTCAGTAGATCGGCAATCGGATGAGATTTAATTGAGTTGTGTCTCGGATTTTTGCTCACGGTTTTCGCAACATTTTTAGTTGGTTGTCCGCGTACGAGTAATACGTCGCTGTCGGTGCAGATGCAAACCACCTGACTGAAGGCATGTAACCTGGTCGCACTACAGACCGGAGACAGGAGAGCACTCAAAACAAGCGGTATCGGGGGGGTTGTATGCGCCGAAGCAGAGGTTACCAAACTTTGTTAGATTCCAGATTAGGACTCATATCCACTGTTAATATTCTATTTTGGTCAGGATACCACGAATTACGTTTTTATCTTCGGTTATTACCAAACTTTGGTTGGTATGGAAAGTATTATCTTGGGCTAATTTATTTATTATTTTTGAACCAATTTGTTTGTTTTTGGACGAATTTTCATATTATTTTTGAAGTTTTTAGGTTTTGGGTTAGTTTAAACTTATGTATGCGTAGAAACGTAGATGGCACAAGACGCACAAATAAAATCATCGCCGAACTGAGACGAGCAAAACGATGAACGAGATTGTGTGTAAGCACAAAATGTTAAATTCGCGTTTGTAGTTGTTAAAAGAAACGCGATAGTAGTTACATGTCATAGGTTCTAAAATCCAGACCTATGAAGCATGGTTAATTGTCACCACGGAATGGTACACGTAAAATAAGCACCATTAGACTAGTCCGCGGCTCAGTCAGCCATCTGGGATGGTTTTTGCATACGAGTTTTTAATTTCATGTTAATTTAGTAGAACTTAGTGGGTAATAAGCTCAGTCTGTAATAAGTATCAAATTTAATAACATTTAAAAAAATAAGAGAACTTGAATAATTAGCAAGCATTGGAAATTAAATGGTTACAGAAATTTGAAAATGAAAAAACGTTACCAAACTAATTTCCAAATATCGGTTAAAACATCTGAGGTGTAGTCTGCATCTAATTTTATGAAGTTAAAGATATAAAACTTTATTAAAGTTTAGTTCGTGAAATTTTGTGTGTGGTAAATAAAAATTGTTCAGCGTCCACAAACTAATTTTCTGAAATCTGTTAACAAAGCTGTTTAGGTGACTGTCGATATTCGACTCTGTAAAATACGCGCACCTCTGTCTCCAAACACTTTTGCTTATCCGCACGGCAAAACAGGACATCTTATCAGTGATTCGAAAAAATAAAATTACATTCTAGAGATAATATTCCGGTAGGCCAAACCTGAAATGCTAAACTACGCGAAATTGTTACCGTATATATATTTTTTTTAAACGTTACTTCGTAATTGAGTTTACAAGCTTTTACGATTGGAATCTGCGAACGCTGTTGCAAGTGATATTTAATTTAATATTTGGTTTCTTAACATTTCCATGATTAGCAATTGAAATGTACTAATGCGTGAGTCTGCCCACTTACTGATTCGCGTCAGCCGCTATGATCATCGTCGATTGACCGCGTTTGCAACTCCATTCGTTTTCGAATGTCGAATGTCGCACGTGGTCTTTCCTTACTGGCCTTAATCATTTTTACACCCTTGATAATGATACGTTTTTGCTTACGAAAATACATCACGTGACTATGCTCGAGCATGACTGTTTTGACAATGAACAGAACCTGTTCGACAACTTTTTTGAGCAGTTGCAGCCCGGCCACTGTGTGGGTTTTGTCGAAGTTCTTTGAAAAAGGGGGCGTTTACCATTCTATACGTTTATTTTATCTTTGACTATGTTAACTCACTTTACAACTTTTGTGGCAATGCTGTCTTGGGGGATTGAACCAAAATAATAAACGCCAGTCACCTCCAAGCACTTCAGAAGTCTGATGCACAGGAGATATAGTCTTGAATTTGGTTTCATCATTAGTTTGCAGGCAAGGTGCCAATAGGTCAGCTAAGACAATTTTTCATAGTTCATGATTCGATTTCGATTAATTCTATAAAATTTTGCCAAGATAATTAGTCTACTTTTAAAAAAAAGTAGAGTTAAAAAAAACACATAATTTTAGAACAAAAATCATATTCAGGCATATCTTAGGGTTGCCGTTATTCTAATTTTTCATATTAAATCGTTAATGCCATTTTATAAAAAGTCTGTATAGTTATCAGTGACCCACACAATTTGACCTACATTCACAAATTTAAGAAAAAATGATTGATAGGGTTAACTGTGAGTCAATGCATTTGACCTAAATTCTACATTTTATGTGAAAGTAATAGATAGGGGTAACTTTATCGAACGCAAAATCCTGAGATCACCTCACCTACAGAGTAAGCCTTGAATGTCCAATTGATAATGTAAAGAATGAAGAAAAACAACAATTGTAATGAATTCTAAAAATGGGCTCATGGAGTAGTTCGTGCATATTTCCGAAGTTGTTACTTCGGAAATATTTATATATCATTTTTATATATCATTTGACTGCCGTAATTATATTAGATGTTATGGCAACTTCAAAAAATGTAACTTTGTATTCTAGTATATGTACACCTGTATTACTCGTAAATGTGTTTAAAAAAATCTATCAGTTTGTAATTTGCGGATTGCAATTTTTGCCTACTCATTTACGAATATTTCAATAACAAATAGTATTAGGATTTTGATATGAGCTGCACTGTATATCGACTTGGGCGATTCAATATAAATGTGGAACATAGAGTACGATCATGTTGTTAGTCCCACTTTTAACATTTTGAACTTCCCGCCTCGTGATGCATTCCGGCAACATGCTGCTGGGACTATTTGCTGCGGCGCTTCAGCTTAGGAACTCTACACAGTCGACGCAATGCAGATCTTCTTCAGAGATGCTGTACAGGGTGTTTCGCAATTTCTAAAAAAAAATGCTAACGCGCTGCATTAAATGTATTGAATAGTTTTGTCCGTTTTGATGTCAGAGTCGTCCTGAATTAATATAGAAAATTAATCACTTATTTCCAAGACACATGTTCCGGTAGCTTCTTCGATAAAATAACTCAATTAATCAATGGTTAGCCAGTCCTGGGACTGGTTTTAACATAAATGAGCTATGTCTCTCCATTCTTTCCTATTTTCTGCCTTTTCTTTCACTTCATAACAGTATTTGGAGCTTGTTTTATGTATGTATACTTGTGTAACTATCCAATTTTTAAAAAAATAGCTTGTTGGTTTTCATTATTGATTACGAATTAGCCATAAATAGCGAATTAAAAATGTTCCGAATGCCTGAAGTAGTGAAAAATCTTAATAATATGTATTTATTTGCTCTAATTGCAGATCCAATGCTAGTAAAAAGTATCTGCTTTGCGGCCCCGTTGATTTAACGACGTTGCACACCGTCGCAATCCTGTCTGAGCCGAATCCAGTCGCCAAGATCTGATGCCCACATACTGGTAATCTTGAGCTGTACCGACTGTGTCAACACTCGAAGGTAAGACCGATTTTAATTTATTGCCCTACGCGACTTTGGTGCCTGGGCTATTATATTACTCGGATAGGCCAATGACGCAATATGGTACATGCGATATACGCGCCAATACTGCAAGCTTATGACATCGGCCGGGATATAAATGCACCGGCAATCGCAGACTCCATTCTCTCGGTTATCATATCACAAAGGTTAAAAATTGGATTTTGGCACTCTGCCAAATAATTTCGATACTCTTATCAATAATGTAGGCCGATGCTGTGGTCGTCGGACAATGCTGTTAACAAGACGCACTAACCTTTAAATAGACACAAAATATACTAAGGTATTGTAAAGTAATTATCTTTGCAAGTTGAATACCGGTATATGCTTTTAACTCACATTCGAAACTAAAGAGAAAAAAAAAATAATTGAATGCGGTTTGTATAAAATTGGAGTAACGAAATTAAATATTAAAATTAAATTGAAGTTCGTCAATTTATGATGGGAAATTCTGCCTTGTACAGACTACAGTGTACAATAGCTTCATTGGCATTTTGTTTTGATTCCACCTAACCTACGCCAAATAATTGTTTGGCAAAAGCGAAATTGAAAACATTTGATTCTGTTTATGCTGGCGAAACACCTAGATTTGACAGCAATTCAAGGTCGTTTTGACCGATTGGCAACGCTTGATACCTTCAGTAATAATGCTAATTTTTTTTTGCATCAAAGCAATTTGATATTTTAAAAATAAATTGTTATTTTGAATTCTTTCAATTATTTACCAGAAGTTTTTGGTTAGTGAACAATATTCAGAAATGAATATTGTTTTTTTGTGAAGTTTTCTCAGTCTTCCTGCGGCTCCGAGGGCCAAGTTCTTGCCCCACCATACGTGCCCAGCTCACTAATCAGAACCCAATTGAACCCCTGCCAAAATCGAGAAACGTAAAAAAGCGCGAGGTGCGATAAAATTGGACAGCTCGACCACACGTAACCCATACGCAATATCCACAACTTCCGTTCCCGCGTGCAACTCGTGACGTCATCCGCCCGCGCTCCTCTCCAACGCACGCGCTCACCGGTGAGAGAGATAGAGAGAGAGCTTACTGCCCCGATCCACGCTCCCTAGCAGCTGGTCCCCCGCACCGGTAAAATCGCGCGCGCGCTTCCGCTCCCCCCACTTTCAGTATCCGCTCTCAGCGCTCCGTTCGCTTTCGCCTCGCCCTTCAACACCGCCGAACAGCGAAAAACGTGCGAAGTTGCGACTTTAGGAAATACAGTCGAGTGTCGTCTTCCACGTTTTCCTCGCGCGCCCCCTTCTAACCACAATGCTGTCCGTGTGGTCCGTCTTTCTGCTATTTCAGGGCGAACAAAAACGGTAAGCTTCCATCCGCTCTGCCTCTCTCTCTACCCAGATCTGTTCTGTCTCTCTATCTATCTTTAGCACCGGTCGCCACTCTTCTATTTCTATTGCCTTTCGCGGCGCTTCTTGCTCTTGGCTGACGGTACTCGTATATGTATTTGTGCGCGTTTATTTGCGTCTGTGCGTTCTCTTTTTCACGTGTATGTGTGCGTAGAACGGTAGAAGCCGTGCGTAGCGTTTTTGAGATCAGTTGCGTTTTGAACGCGTGTGAGCGATGGGCGGCGGTCCCCGCAAGAGACCGTCGGCTTCCTTTTAATCTTTTTTGCGCTCTCATGCCGGTGTCTGCGTGTGTCTGGGGAGCGTACTGCGGTGATCCGGGATGAGCACGGAATACACTGACGTTCCGAAACTAAGCGGATTTGTTGATCTTGCTGCTTTATTTTACGACATTTGGTGACGCTATCAATAATTTGAGTTCAGCAAATACTTCGACTGAATCATTGTGATTTTAGAAACTGCAAGAATTGGCGCTATTTTAGTTTTTCATATAAATTTGCGTTGGACAAATGGTTTAAGCCGCAGAATTAAAAATTTTGATTATTATTATTAATATTTTTTTTGTTTGTTCTATCGGAGCCATGTTTAATTTGTTCAAGATTTATTATTTCTCCCCATTTATATATTGAAATAATTACGCAACACGCATTAATGCTTCTTGCCTGTACATCATCATGCATGATGCTTGTTGCGCAGCAGCAAATCTAGTGGAAGTATTTATTTTTGTTGCCCCGGTAATTTCAAGTCACTGCGTCAATTTTGCATTTCCATGATCGACGAATTCAATCTGTCGTTTGGAATTCGTTCTCGGATCATGGAGTTGAATGGCGGAGGCAGTTTGATGCATTTGGGAATACGCGGAATGCCACTATGTGAAGAGCGGTACTTTTTAGTTGCATAAAAAAATGAACTTGGCAGCGCTTGGGTAGCGCTGGTTTCGTCTCTGGCACAAGATTACACAATGTATATTTGAGTGTCGCGTACGAAATTGGGCTATCGCACAGCGACACCTGGTGAATAAGCGTTGAGGCGTACTTTAACATTGCAGTCTTTGCATTGAGAAAAAAAATCGAAAACAATGAGATGTAGGATGTAGAGGTCACTAGTACCGCAAAACTGTTTATGTTTATTTCCTCAGTTGGATTCTCTTATACAAAGGTGCTTTTTTTTGTTGTCTGAAAGCTATTTTATGCGGTGCGAATATTTTTTTTTGCGAATTATTAATTAAACCTGAAGTCAATTTAATACATTTCACAATACTTGTAATACGAAAATTGTCGAGCACGACTTTGGACAGAGCGAAAACAACATTGTCATTGCGTGACGGTAGAGGATGTTATCGCTATGCTGTCTTATCGCCAACGAGAAATATATACTCATGCATTTATGTCGTATATGCAAACAGCGATTGTTTATCTCTAAGCGATTGTTAATCTCTAAAGCAAATACAAGTACTTGCACAAAAGCATTGAAACACTTGATTATAAACATGTTGATTCACTAATGCGTTGTTTAAAACCATTTATTATTAATTAGGATCATGAAAACGCTGTATATATAAACGAGCACATGTATTTGTATGCACTGAGCAAGTAGTGACCAAAAGCTAATTGGTTTATCATGCAGACATAACAAATGTTAAATTTTATTGTTTGGCAAATTATCGTTATTACTTTATTAATTAAAATTAAAATTTAATTTTCCGTCATTCAAATATTACCAATACTACACGTGTACTTGCAAATATTAATTTTAATCACTTTTTTAATGTATTGGCGCTAAAATTGTCTTTTTTTTAGAAAAAAAAATGTCTGTTGGTGAATCCTATATTTTTTTTCTCACGAGATTTACTTTATAGTTTTAAAAACATTTTAAAAGGTCCAGTGGGGCTTGACACGTTCTTGTAAAACTAACCGAGTCCAACAATTTGTAACAATTTTTAAATTCGATCGAGAAATCATTCGCATATCTTTAAATGCTTGGCGTTTCTTGATTGCTGCCCCTGTTTGCTATCACGATGATTCGACTTATCCGCATAGCTCTGCCCTCGCAAAAAGCTCCCCCTAGAATTTGCTG
>JAUJYS010001190.1:0-18363 GCA_033995665.1 Melogona broelemanni | reverse complement strand
CGTACACATTTTGATAGATTCAAATGTTCCGCGAGATCTACCAGATTCCAAAATTTCAAGTCTCTAGGACGTGTGCAAGTTGATTTAAAAGGGCCGCAATGATGTCCAAACTGACAAACTTTCAACGCTCAAGTCATTTTAATAGAATGTTTTTAAAAATGAAGTGAGCATGCAAATGCATGACTAATAAAAAAATATATAGGGTGGCCTAAAAAAATTTTTTCGATGGAAAATATATCATAAAATTGCAAATCTTTAAGTTATTGAAATGAAAGTTGGCACACATGTTTCTTTATGAATTGGCACCACGAACGTGCAATTCCGTGACGTCATCACTCAAATTCTTCAAATATTGAAGGAACGGAAAAGGAACTAGTTCCTTTTGATGAGGAACGCAGGAACGCCAAGGTTCCATTTTCTTTTTGAGGAACAGGAACGGGAACTGGCTCCTTTTTTCATCGGAGGAACGGGAACGGGAACTGGTTCCTTTTTTCAACGGAGGAACGGGAACTGACTTCTTTTCAAAAGGAACGAACACTGCCCTCAAGTCACCAGGTGTCGGGGGGACACTGCCCCTAACACTGCCCGTTGTCACGCCTATAACTTGCGTCCGTGTCATAGACACCGCCTACCCCTTTTTTTCTCAATAGCTAATGCTACACAATTGAATGGTTTTATTTAATCGGATTGTCTTAACTTATAACATTCTCAATAAAATATATATTGTCGAGTGGATATTGTTGATAAATTAAATGTTGTACAACATATAAAAAAAAAAACGAAATAAAAAATTTGTATCCAAATCGTAGGTAATTACTGTCAAAGTAAACATATTTCCATTTGAAAACTAGACGTCCTAACTCAACTATTATTACATTTAAAAACTATTGGCTCAGTTTATTTGGCATCTCACTGTATATTTTATTTAAATTAGAGGTACCAAAAAGGTTATACTCACTTCCAAGAAGCATGCTGCTAGTACAACCACAACGGCAAAAGCTAAAATGCGATTCATTTTTCAGATCAGGTATTGCTCAGACTGTACAAGTGTGTATTTGAAGACTATATGATTTGCTGTGCCTTCATCTGGTATATCGTTCACTTTATATACCTTACCGTTCTCCATTTGAACCCCATGAATATTCGGGGTAATCCGTGACTGCTTCGCTTGTGAAAAGATCGGAGACAGAAGGGAATGTCATCAACTGGACAGCGTCACTCGAGTGTAGCCACACGCCGGTGTTTGCTTCGTGCTTTCGAAGGGACACTCACGGGATCGAATGCAGTTTGCGATTAAGCGTCTATAAGTCAAGCAAGGTAGGGACGAGGAAGGAGAGACATCTTCTATTTCCATTCATAAACTATTAATATTGTTTGGATCATTTTCAAAATAAATTTGTAACAAATACAAAAAACGAAAGGGGCTGTAGCGGAGGTGCAGCCGCAACGTATGATACGTCGTGGGGCCCGTGCAAGTACGTTGTTGGCTGCACATTTAGTTTCATTATCACCCTTTAAGAACAAACTCGAAACTCCCGTCCCTTCGAATATTCATTTGCCGTTCATTCTTTTTACGAGAGGAGATCATAAAGTAATGACGCCTATTTTTTATTTCGAGAATGGAACGTCTCAGAAAAAAACTTAAATATACATTAGAAAGATCAACTAATTGTCTACTTATTTCATTAATCGCCATCGACATTGATGCATTTCTCGATTTTTCATCGCATGATTTTGAAACTTAAGTCGAGGGGGGCGTTCAAATTGAATAGGAAGCCAATGACGAACTTCATAACTACTCTGTAATCGTTGAGAGGACTTCATGACTCTTCTGTAATCGTTGAGATGTTTCTCCAAAGGCCAACAGAAAAGAACTGTGCATAGATAATGTGCCAAGTTTAGCGAGGGAACAGCAATTGCGAAAAGGAAATAACGAACGGCCCGGACGCTCAAAATTCTCAGCGTCCGGGCCGCCCGTTCGTTATCTTTCACACTACATGTAGTTGCTCCTGCACCAAAACTTTCACATTGCCAATGCACAGTTCTTTGTTCTGTCACGACTATTACTGTACATTTTATGGTCAATGTATTTTTAATCAAATCTTGGTCAAATATGTTAATAAACTTTATTTTCAAGTTAAATTAGCATTTCTGATAATTAACAAATATAGTGCAGCATCTGTAATTAATGTCTTTTAAATGTAAAATGAAAAAAATTAGTCGAGATAAATTTTTCTTCTGTCATTTTACTACATTTCCAGTCTACAAAATTACGAAAACGCATGCAAAACACATAATTTTTTTAAACATAAAATAATAATAAAAAGAATCGAAAAAATATTTTCTTCTGTCTTTTAATTGGTCATAACAAGCATGCACACAATTCGTAACAAGATATCCAGAGCTGGGATAGCTGGGTAAGTTACTTTTTAAAGTAACTGAGACGATCCTCGTGGGAAAGACGTTACAGTTGTCACAGTTACAAGACATTACAACTCACAGAAAGGAAATTAACTAAAACGTTAAAAGTTTCTTAAAAACGAAAGAACGTTACTTCCGTTACTTATCGTTATTTTCAGACAGAGACACTTTCACACAGCAGCCAAACCAATATCTATAGAACGTCCCGGCTAGCCCTGTGGGTATGGCTGTATACTCCGGAGAGAGCGGTCCCGGGTTCGATTCCCGGCGCAGTCTCTCGTTCGTTCGATATCCTCGGGTATTGGTGTCACCCCTCATAGCCAAGGCCTCGACTGAAGCCCTAAGCACCCTGCCCAGAGCTTGGGGATGATGGTAGCCTGGCTATACCAGCTGCCATTCCCCTTCCTTAACGAAAACTTCCCAAAGTTACTCAGAAATGAAAGTATCGTCCTGTTCTCGGACACTACTCCTTAACATTAAACCCCGCTAATAAGGATACGTTAATAAATCTACTTTTAAACTTATAGAAATAAAGGATCCTTGACCAGGATTCCACACGGCTCCTAAGAACACTTTATATTTTCTACTTTTAAAGTTTAAAGTAATTTTATAATTTATTTTTGCATGCGCACAACTCTAAAAATGAGCAATGTTTAAAGTAACAGGTATTCTGAATCAACTAATGCGACAGGCACTTGGATAGTAGCTCAAGACCAACTAGAACGCATAGAAGTTGAGAGGACACGCGATTCATATTAATTATGCTTTTGTAAATCTATTTACATATTAGGCCTCCAAGGGACTCAACCAATTGATATTCATAGACGTGGTTGTCTTCATAGTCACGTGTGAACCAAAAACTAATTTCGAGACAGGCACCAAGCAGTGTTGGCTAGGAACGGAACGGAAAATTTCCGTTCCTAGGAACTGGTTCCTTTTCTGAGGAACGCAGGAACGCCTAGGTTGAGTTGTGTGCGACAGTCATTTAAGTTTTGACGTATGATACGTCTTTGGTCACGGGTAACTGGGGTAAGCGGCCTAGCTGTAAATATTTGGATGAAACGGAAATGCGTCATTGGTTAGAGACAAATTACGGCAAATAGAAATGAACGATCCAAAAAATAAATATCAAAGACAAGGAAGAGCAAGTGACTATTTAAATGGACCGGGAGATTGGTCTTAAAGGGTAATAATGAAAGTCCGGTAATACTTGACAAGATGACCGTGACCTTTAAACTCCCCCAAAATATGTAGCCAACAACGTACTTGCACGGGCCACTCGACGTATTATACGTGGCGGCCGTACCCCTTTCTTTTTTAACGCAATTTTCGAACTAACTGGATGACAAACAATTATCCCCTTATTTCCCATATTTGTATAAATATCTAATAGAACGTTCCATAAATCCTTGGACGTTCCTTAACCTTTGTACCGAGGATCGTCTCAGTTACTTTTGAATAGTAACTTACTAAATCTCTAGGAGGTACAAATCATAAATGAAATTTGGTGGTTAGTCTAATAATCGATTTGAGCGAAGCCGTAAATCCGGAAGCAAATAACCAAGCGACTGGCGATATCATTTAAATTCTTGTCTCAACCATCGCTACGTGTAAGTTGTTTTAAACTACCTTATTAGAACGCGGCGGAATTAAGCGCTAAATGCGAGTCGATTGTTATTTACTCGTGGTTATCTCCTAACATTGACGTCACTAATGCTGCTTTTTATTCGCTCGTCAGCGCTGCTGTTTAAAACTTTTGAGGCACGCGATGGGCCTACGCAATTATTACATCACTCCAAAACTAAAGCTCCTACACGCTCGAATTTTTTTTATCACTGTCAGTGAGTATCATGATCACTGTAGTGAATAGCACTACAGGAGATTCTGTATCCTTCGTGTTGGTATGGTACTATGTGAAAGGCACATTTTCACCAGTATCCCAGGATCGAATAAATAAGTGCCTGCGCCGAGAATCGAACCCCGGACCGTCCGCACCGAAGTCTCTCGCAATTTCAACTGGGCCAGACGAGTCGTAAGGGTTTTTACAGGATATTAATGCATATTTCCACTACAAAATTTCAATTTTTTTTTCCATAATGTCCGTCCATTTCAACGGCCGTGAGCCATCTCGGAACGAGGCCATCACGGTCGATATCTGGACCGACACGTTGAAGCCACAGTTTGACAGCAGTGTTCGACCGATTATGGGTTAATCATCTTAACATCTTATTCCACGACTAGGTTGGGTCAAAATAATCTGGTCGTGTCCTGGGGGAATTTTGAGACGCATGCCTTCTTTGCGGTTCAAATTAATTTAAAAATTAACCAAACAAAATTAATAAATTGTTAATGAAAATACAAGATATCTCTCGCTTGGCTTAAAGACGTTTAAAAGCAAATTGCTTTTGCTCCCCTTTGTGTCTCTTCGAAAGCGTACGTATCGATGGCTCAGTGGGTATGGCAACATCCTACGGACTACCCCAGTCAAGGGCTACCCCATTAATGGCGTACTTTGCGGCGTTAGAAATAGTTTGCGCAAACTTTGCATAAAGTAGTTCGCAAATGTACGGATAGAGGTGCGTGAAAAACGACCCTGGGTTTATCGCGCAATTCCATACCTGAGGGTGAATACAGATACCAGGTTTTCATTTTTCTTTATTTTGCAGTAGGAAGATATGTCGAACAACATTGGGCAAGGACATTGGGGAGAAACCTGTTCTATTACTAATCATAAAAATGCAGGGTGCATTTTTAATGCATGATATCGCAAATATAGCCTAGTAGAATCACGGTTTGTGCTTATTTGACCACATTATTTTGACATTGTTGGATACGAGCTGTTGGATTGGAGCTACAGTGTAGGTGTGATGCCTACCGCTATTCTTATTTTCCCAGGGTGTGTCGGCTGTGGAACAGTCTAACAGAGTCTCGAATACAGAACCTGTTGACCCCCGCCATTGGCCTCCCTAAAAGGGGCTGCTTGCTTGTATATATTGTAATTGTAATTGTTAAGTTTTAATTATTCTTTGCTTCGCTCTCGTACTTATAATTTACCTGCTCACTCTTGTAGATATTACTAACTATCATCTACTTTGTACAACTTCATTTTACATTAGATTTAGAAAAAACCTGATTTACCTGTCTAGATCCCTGCCAACTTTTCGATCCAATTTGAATAAAGGCATTCGATAGCAATGGCCAGTGGGCATTGTTTCTCGATTTCTCTGATTATTCAAACCACTGCCCACGGATTCAGCCGTTAGAGGGCGACTGTGTCGCCTACTGGCGGCGACACGCTGACGGCTGCGGTGGCTTTTCTCCCCAATCTCGCCGCCACCATTTCCCCCACCCCCGCCTGCTAATCGGGGCTTCAATTAGTCGCAGCTCCTGCTATAAATTAACCGCAATAAAACGACGGACTGGCGGCTGCGCCCCTCCCGTTCCAGGGGCCGGTCCGGTCCGGTTCGCTGTTCGCGTCTGACTGGTTGATCAAAGGCTGGGGCCGCCTTTAAAGTTGATGGATTCAGTTTCATTCTGAAGTACAGGCAACGTATCGCCAATAGACTTTGTCCAATGGATCTTTGTGTCCGAATATTTGTTGGTGTTGTCAGGTTCTAAAAAACATCTACATTCACTAAAAAACATTCACTAAAAATCTACATACACTAAAAAACATCTACATTCTAAAAAAACATCTACATTTGTTTGTTTTTTGTTTCAAGGACTCTTCGAAATCCAGCATTAGATCAGAGGTTTCCTCCAGTATTTATTTTGCTTCTAGTATATTTGTTTTTTATATTTATTTTCCTGTTTAGAAGCAAATGATCATTGTAGCTATCTAACGTTAAACGGAGATTGTTTGGTGAGTCTGCTGTGTAATTTATTTCAATTTTGGATCACGCGAATGTAGGTCTCTCTTCGAAAACAGCTGGATGACTGTAGATTAAAAACCGAAATTATTTGCGCTTTACCTATTGGAAATACCCGCGACCTTCAACAGAATCCAGATGGATTGCAAACCCCAATGAATAGGCCTGCGTGTACGAATCAATGAATCCCGGAGAACCCTTTGGTTTTGAATTGGCCGGCCCCTTTGTTCTTCGTTTGCCTATTTCGCCAGCTATTTTCCGATTCCGCCTCTCGTTTCCCCCCACCATCATCACTCCCGCCACCACCAACCTTTATGTCGGTCCCTCGCCACTGTCCCCCCACCCCCACACCCTCCCGCCATCCATCTGCTCTTCCCCGCACGCCTCGTCCCGAATCTCCTCCCTTACGAATACATACCGTATTCGTACTACCGTACGAATACATACCGTACCGATACGAATCTCCTCCCGTAGGCAAATGGTTTTGCCACCCTCTATTCTCATCCCACCGTATACATGTATTCCGTTCCTCGTTTCCAATGCGCCAACGTCGAATATGCTAATTGCTAACACCAGGAACGGTTCGCATCGTTTAATCGTCGTCGCCGGCGAGCGCTCTCGTCGGCGTGCCGGCTTCCCCCTCCGTGTGTGGGCCGCCATTTTGACGAGCAGATATGGGAATGGGGTGAGTATGGGCTGTGCAACCATGAGGCCCGAATCATTCGGTCGCAATGCAAAGCCTACGTATGTACGATTAGTTTATTGTCCACGATTCGAAAACATCTGTATCTTGTGGACACCAATGTTACCACTATAGCTTCCATATCCAAAATTTCATATCAAATTAAAAATTCATAATTCCTGGAATGAGATTTGAACTTGTCTATGAAGTTTCCTAATTATTTTACTGTTTCTTAAAAGATAATCGTTTTTCTCGTCAGAAAAATTCGGATAGTTTCGGCCGGAATTTGAACCCATGATCACGGGAATAGAAGGCGAGAATGCTATTCACCTCATCATACCTTCTCACTTTTCCGTATGATTTGAATTCGAATATATATTTGGAAAAAGAAACAATTGCAATTCATAGTAATTCTCTTTTGGCCAGCAGCTTGTTGGATTGCCTTCTTTTGAAAGCATTTTTTGCTATGGTTGAGATGCCATGTCGACCAAGCACAAACTTTTTCATCCTATGTTGTCTATCTGATTCCTCACGTCATAAAATATGGATCAATTTTTTCCTTTGCGTTTCCTGGTTCATAAGTTCACTGGTGTAACCATATTCTTGGAAACGAAAGGCATTCCGATGTGGAAAACAATACCGAATTCCTGGTGTATAGTTTCGAATTTCCAATAACGGACTTTCTGTGGGGGATGATGTGAGGAAGCAGAACTATAGCACGGTGAAGCCGTACAGTAATAAGGCAATTTGCCGACTGCGCATCGCACGGTCGGTCATCACGCCGACGACGACAACGCCGGGTGTCTGTTTCAGTCGCTAGGTGACACTTTCGGCATGCCATCGCCAGATACCTCACCTTCTAGAAACCGTGTCATCGACTTGCCAACGCCCCCACTGAACCCCTATCCGCCGCCTCACCCCCTCCCCGTGCTTTTTTCATGGCAAGCTCGTGATTTGGTATTCTTGGCATCCGGTTGAGTGGCAGGCGGGCGGTAGTCTTGTGGTCGGGGGAGACGGTCATTTTTTTTACTTGGCTCCCTCTATGTCTGTTTGGTCTCACGTTTTGGACGGAATTGGACGTGTGCCAGATTGGCTTATTTTCGAATTTCTCCCGCCTAAAATCGGCTAAAAAAATTAGGGGTGGCGAAGGGCCGACTGTAGCGTGAATGATGATGATGAGGTTTCCGGGGAAACTCGTCAACTCCACTGTTCCATTTGTGACCGAAATTTTGTGTGTTTTTTGCCGGCCAGTGAGTTTGTAGTCAGTTTGTTGCCAGATGGTTGTTACGATTTCTTCTGGTGGCATCGATGAATTAGGTCGAATGTGAGGAATAAATATGGACATATTACTTTAATAATTCCATATACCGTTTTAATGAATTTAATACTTGTTAAGGAGTCAAAACAATTATGTGTTTGTAGGGGCTGTCCTGTTATTTGTTATTTTGCTTTTAAAATGCATTGCATAGCTTTGCAATTGATCCATAAATTTGTCTTTATTGGATTATGGAAAACTAGGTCTAAGGATCTAGCAATAGTTGTTCCAGTTTTATTTATTTTTTGGTTTTTTTATTTTCCGTTTAACCCCTCACCAATTGTTACAAATTATTGTTTCACAAATGGTATTGAAGGGATATTTTGCTTCACGCTTTGGGAAATGTCAGCGACAGAGAGTGGTCACACTGGATAACACAATTTCACGATGGAGATTGCTCTGTCGGCCTTCGATTATTGACCGTTTCTCAGGAAGCCAGAGGCTGTGTGCCTCCTACACACCTACCAGAAGAGTTGCGGTGCATTATGGGACACCAACTTCGTGTCAAGCTCACATTTTTCTTCCGCCTAGACCCCTTTCCCCACCTTTCTTCCTTCGCTCCCCGCTTTTCTTCAATTTAGCAAAAACGCAGACGTTGTTTTTGCACATGCACGACGGCGGCATGCGCGGAGCTTGTTGGACCCAAGCCAATCCGGCACTCTCCCCGTTCACGTGAGATTTCCATCTGTGATAAGCCGACGAACGATCTAACTTTCGCCGTTGTTGATTGAGCGGCGAACTATTCGTGGCGCGGAACTTCGCCATTCGGCTCGGCCCCGTTCGCTTCACGAGACCATCTCTCCGCATTTTAGGAAACATCAACTGTTGTAAAAATCGAATGAAACGATTATTCCCCTCTCGGTTCCATCTTTTACACTATTGACAAATACAGATGCTCTGTTTCTTATGATTTTGTTTTCTTATTTAAGATTAATTGTGTTTTCAATTTCAATTTCAATTTGTACCCGCGAGCAGCCCCGGGTGGGGGCCTATGGCGGGGGTCAAGTGACCTGTCTATGAATAACCTATTTATTTATTTATTTATTTATTTTAATATCCTTCCTTCCTCTGTTTCGATCGAGGAATAGCCTGGGATCTCATATTAGATGTTTTATTTTAAAAGGCTCACCACTTGAGCCTCTGTAAGACCGTTAAACTGACGGCACACTCAAGGAAAATAGGAGTTCAGTTCAGTTTTAATTGCACTTTTGAGACACAATAGTGATATTCTGTTGAAAAACGAAAGTTTTCTTAATTACTGAATAATATTGCTCATTGGAATAATTAGTGCTCATTTGAAGGAATTAATACAAGCAAATTTTATTTTTATTCAACTCTTGCAAGCGTTACCAGCAAATTGCAGCTTCAAAGCTGCTGCCCCGTGTAGGTTAGCAATCGATGACCGTAGCGCACAGAAACCACACGAGCAACTAAGCAATGCGGCGAAGCGCGCATATGGGGTGAGCGTATTTGCGTTAAAATCAGGAGGTCAGGATAAAGAAACCGATGATCGTATTTTCTTATATGGTGCCGAATGAATGATGAAGACTTAAAGGTTACGTTGATGTTCAAAAGTTTTCCAATAATAAAGAAATTCAGTGAACTGAAACAGAAGAGAAATTCATCGCTATGGAAAAAATTGTTACTGTCAAATGTGATGATGGTTCTTTATGAGCAATAATCAGGGCTGTTAGTAATTCAACAGGTATAACTAGAGCTGCAGATGATATGTTTCCCATACGCATAAATTTCGACAAATTATTGACTAATTTTATAAAGGATTTTAAATCCATAAATTAATTGTTTGGCAAGATAAAGTTGCAGATATAATTTTCCTTATTGCAATATGAAAATTTCATTTATCAAATTTTATTAATGTCACATTCCTTTTTATTTTGCAACTTCTCCTACTAATGACATTTCATCTTTATCAGGGATAATATTCTGTGTTAAACATTTTAATTTAGAAACAACCAAATTTTGTGAAGAAAGCACGCTCTCTGTCGAGTATTTGTAAGTTCGTCTCGTCCGCCGCCAGGGGCGCTGCGTACGTCGCCCCTGTTGGCACGTGCGCGCTCGTTATAAATGGCGTTTGCGCCCGTGCCAGTCTTAGCCCCGACTATCGATTTTTTCCCCCATCCACCCCGCCGCCGCCGACGTGAGCCACCGCCGCCTGCTTCTCCGTATCTCCGTCGTCTCCGAGGAATTTCACGCTTGGCATTCATGTGATCTCCTCCTCTTTCGCTACCCCCTCCTCTTCCCTACCTACTTCCATCCCATCCCACTTCCCTTTCCTTTCACCCTCCTACTATGCCACAGCTTCATCTTCACTCGCTTTATCTCGCGCGCATTCCCGCCTCATATTTTTCTTCCCCACGGCAGCCGTCGCCGCCCACTCTCGTCTTTCCACCATCCGTCCACCCACACTCACTTTCGCGCGCGCTCATCCTTCTTACCAGTGATGCCAGATGGCGCAAAAGTCCCGGCTTGCTCTTCTTATAACACTAGTGAAAGAACGACAATTCTTAGAAAGATCTTGCGTAATTTCAAGATAGAAATTGAAAATTAATATTTAAAAATTTAGTGCTATTTGAAACTTTGTTTTGTTTGAATATATTGAGCGATTTACATGTATTACTTCCGTCTCAGACATATTTGTATGTTTAAGCCTTCTTAAGTCTTTTGGAGTTGGCAAGTTTATTTAACACATTTTATGGACACTACAGGGCTCTACATTGAGCTAAAAATTATTGTCCGTAGCTTTGGTGATCGTTTTGTAACTTTATGGGTTAGTTTTAGAGTTGAGATTTTCAAATAAATAAATAAATTTGCGGGATGTTTATTTTCTAGAGATTGTCGATATTATCAAGAGTATTTATATAATTCCAGTCATCAATTATTGCCTTATGGGAATTTTATTTTCTCCATTTTAAAACGGTTGCATCTTAACTCAATTTAAAGGAGATATAGGGTGAAAGTCAATAATGTTAGCAATGAAAATGGATTTCAGGTAAAGCTTCCGTGCATTGTGTGCCGCTTGTGATATTGTGGGTACAGATGTATTTTTTTGGAGGAAATACGTGCTCTTCGCGTTTGGCATCACTGCCACTCGCGCTCATTTTTCTGTCATCTCATCTCTATAGGCTCCCACTACATACGTAGTGCTCGCATGCTCCAGCAGGCGTTTATGGCCGCCTATTTTTTATAGATCGCGCGTCTGAAAAATGTCTCCACTCTGGTCTCTGGTCCCCAACCCCTGCTTCCACGCGAATCTCGTGTCACAACCTTCTTCGCTAGTTTTTTCCCTCTCTCTCTCTCTCATTCTCCGCCCCTCGTTTCGTCGGTGACATTTTTTTTGCCGACGGTATATGATGGATTGAGGCAAGAAAGAAAGACGCCGAGATAGGATCCAACGTCACCGGCGAACCGTTTGAAACGGGGAGTCGGCGACTATCCAGATCCAGCCGAGCTGTCATGCCCTGTCCACTCTTAATGCGAGTTTCAACCATCCAGTGGTTCTCAGACTGTTTGCAAGTATCTCTCTAGCACTGTAATGGCAGGTTGGCAACGCTGCTCTGGGACGAAAAAAAAACCGCATTGGCAATTCAAATACATCGGTGTTGCCAAACTATTTAACAGGTCATTGTGTATTTTATTAAAATGGAATTCGTAATAGATCTATTTGCGAAATCACTCTAAACGATGGTGGTGTATAAAATAATCGCAGAGGCAGATGTAAAATTAATTGAGAAAAACTGATTAAACGTAAATAAAATCAGCGATTTAAAGTCCGATAGTGAGATACTTTTAATCCGTCAGGTACAGAGCTTTCGGCTGTGACGCCTTCTTCGTCGGTGAATAAAATGGAAATGAACAAGGAAACGTAAAACAGTGCACTTCAAATTATAGATTGGTACATGCTCATGTCTTGAACGCGCGTCTTGTCTTTGACACAATGCTTCTTTCTACACAAGTTTTTCTCAATGAAATCACTCTAGTTAGAAATATAGGTTACGGTATGCTGTGGGGGGGGGGAGGGTAGATACTCGAAATATACACTGTGGAGATTAGCAAAAATAGCGATTCGAGGCTATTCCTCGATCGCAACAGAGGGGGGAGGGATATTAGAAAACGAAATTGGTTAGCTTCATAAACTGGTCATTTGACCCCCGCCATAGGCTCCCCACCCGGGGCAGCTCGCGGATACATACATATTGTAATTTTAGTCAATGGAAAGTCAGAGTCAAGGCATAAGTGACTTCTATCCATAGACATAAATTACCTGGTATGTCCGAGGTAAAAATGAGTAACATCTCATCAGCAAAAAATACTGACTCCCAAGCGTGGAGATTTCACCGAAGACAAAATAGTATTGTTAGGTGGCAAAATCGTGTCCGATGATTAAAACGGATTCGGGCTCGAACCCACAACACTCTGATCGGCACAGGAAAGGACAAAATATACGTGTAACCGGCTACTGCCTAACTGGCATGAAATGGTCACACCCTACAAAGCGGACGGTCCCGGGTTCGATTCCTGACGCAGACTTTCGTTTATTCGTTAGCCTGGGGTACTGGCGTCACCCCTGAGCTTCCACTAGGGAGTCCAGAGCTTAGGGGTGGATCCTTCAGTCTGGCTATTCCAGCTGCATCCCTCTTGCCTTCCCTCCCCTGCCCCTCACATATCTCCAAAGAAAGAGACACGAGGGTGCAGTAATCCTGTAGTGCACTAGGCGCTACGGTGATTAAATAAATAAAAAAAATGCCTACTCCAATAATTCCTTCTTAAATAGCGTCGCAATCTTGGGGAAATTCGGCGAGGTGGAGGAAGAAGAGGGGCTGCTCTTTTGAATTTTCGACGGAAAAGATGCGAGCCGGGGCGTCGAGCATCCATCCACACACAACCCCCTTCCGTTTATCCCCTCTACCCCCCTCCCACCATTTTCTTCGACCGTAGAAGATATCTTAATTTCGCCTCTCTCCATAATGCAAGTTGGTGATTGCCGCAGTAATTGTTTCTGCGAAGAAGACGTGGATAAGGAAGATAGACGACGGGTGCAGAGAGTGGGTGGAAGGGTGGTGGTGGTGGTGGTGGTGGTAGAGAAATCGCGCTGAGTTTAGCCAGGAAGGAGAAGTTGGAGATTGAGGGACGGTTACGCAAGGAGCCGACGTGGAAGTTTGAATAGAAGAGGTGGTTTGACGGTTGTTGGGTATTGGCGAGGGAGGGGGGTATTTCGTTATGTCGCTGCGCTTGCGCAGATCGTGTTGGAAAATCTGGCGCCGCCGCGTGCTAACCCGAAAGTATGTTTGTTTGCGTAAAATGGGGCGAACGCGGCGCCTCTAGTGGCGCGTTGCAGATTTATTGCACGAGCAAATGCTGTGTTAATAGTGTTGATCGGCTGTTGGCCACATTTCTATACGAAAATTACCCAGGTTTTACGTAGACCGTCATTAGGTGGTGCTTTATTCGAAACAAGAGGTTAATTTAGGACCATAAGAGGTTAAGTAAGGAGCCAACAAAAGGCCAAGTTTGAAATCTCAATTCAATTTTGGTTCGATGCATATTTTTGAAATAACATTTTCCAAGAGTAGACAATGTAATAAATTAGAAAAATCTAAAATAGCATTTTCAAATTATTTGACAAAATGCTGTACACGTACATTAATTAGGAGTGCTTGCGAGAAGCATAATGGTGTAGCATAACTTATTTCTGACATGGTTGCGCATTGTTTTGCGCAATTCTATTGACCGTCTATGACCAGTAAAGGACCCGCCTCTAAATATCCGCCGGCGAAAATCAAGTGTCAATCGATCAGAATATGTGCGACGAAGTTTCTGATTTTTCCCATGCGATGCATTTGAATCGGGTTGTCTGTAGGATTGTCGTTCAATAGCTTTTTTTTTTCTACAAACCATTTAGACGATCAAAAGAATGAAACGAGCCAGGGCCATTCGTGACCGGGCCTGGTTCTTGGTCTCGTGCTTACGCTTCAATAATTTCCTTTATGTGAACCCCGCCCATGCTAACGTATCTGTGGCCTCTGTGCATTGCAATTGTTGATGCCCTATTGGCAGTTTTTCCTTTTTCTATCGACAATCTATCGTTCTCGGTGCTCCTGACGGTCAATTGGGGATGTGGTACACTGAAGCTTTAAAGGTAGCTGTACTAGCTATACAGCATTACCTGCCAAGTGACTGAACGCGCGCCACCTAGTGAGAAAACTCAGCGGCAAAATCACCGGTAACAGTTCACGAGCAAATTAAATCAGCTCCAGACATTCGGGTGGTCTACCGAATCTTGGAATGAAAATTAGATTCCAATAAAAAACGACGATACGAGTTTTCGGTGAAATGTGGAGGAATATGGATTTTTTTGTTGCAGGGCGAAATGGATCCAAAAGTTCATTGAAAAAGCAAATCGTGGCTGGTAGCATTGGCGATTTAAATATTTTTACCATTTAAAATCGAAGTGACATGACATTGCTTTATATGACGGCCAGCTCCTTTATTTTCGCTAAACAACTAACCCCCTCTGAGCGCGCTATATTTCCAAAATTGTCATCCAATGAAGCACCACCAGTGGCGACAATTTGCGACCAATTGTTCGTTGCGGTTTCGTGCGTCACAAGATTTTAATGGAAACAGTCAATACGGTACCTTTTGTTCTAACGCGTATGGAGGACAAAACTGCGGTTGGAAAATCCGCGGACACCCTGTATTAATTATTTCGCTGTACGGAGTTCCACCCCCTCCTTCCACCCCATACACAGCACACCCAACCTCGTTCTCGCGTGTGTTTCCTTCCTCCTCCCTCCTTTTGACACCCAAGCGCATGTGCGAGGCGTGGGTCTGGCGGCTATAGGCGTCCCATAAAATATGCATTCATTTCGCCCGCCCACGACCCCGAGCTAATTATTAATTTAATTGGGCCGGCGCATGCGCAGACCGCCCACCCACATTCGCGTCTTGGTGCGGCGGCGACACCGCACGGCACGTCCTCCCTCTTGGCGCGAGCGCGTTTTCTTTCCTTTTTCGTTTTGCTTTTGTTCTTCACGTACTTTTATCAGGGACGTCCGTGCGGCGATGGAATGAGACGAACAAAATTGAATCAAATGTAAATTGTTGTTTTGATCTAATATAGTGGCAAGTATAATCTTCATATTTCTGAGTTTAGACTGCCCAGTGGGCCAATTTTGTATTTAAATTTTGTGTTTCGTTTGTTCCAAATAATAATAAAAAAGTGGACAAGTGCACAGGAGGACAAGTGACGTAGATTTACGTCAAATAATATTTTCATTTACATATTTGTTGGTATCGATTTTAAATATTTCACTTCACTCAATCGATATGTTTGGTTGCCCAGTCGGTTTTGCAACCGATTGCGGTGCGGTAATTCCGAATTCGATTCCCGGCGCAGGCTCTCGTTTGTTGGATCCTGGGGTCTGAGGAAAATGTGTTCTTACATTGATGCGATGTTGACGAGGAATAAATATTATCCTGCTGTGATATTCTTTTGATAAAAAACATTTGTTGTTATAAAGTCCTCGATCCCCCGACACCAGGTAATTTCAGGGAGCAGAAGTCCCCTGAATTTTCTTGACATAATACAGAGGTGGTTTGTCATTGCCTTCCTCCGCACAATACCTTCACCAGGAATCGAACCCAGATCCACTGGTCGGCGAGCGAGCATGCTCACCTCTCGGCCAGATAGGATGATTTTTGTATGGTAGTACTAATAAAAAATAATTAGCAGAGAAATTGTTATGTTTAATTTCACAATCTCGTTCATCATTGACTAGTCTCGGTTCGACGAATATTAATGTACAAGTACGTCTCAATCTTTTTATTTTTGTCTTCATATGCGTACATACTGTGGAGATCTCGATTTTTGATTTTCTCAAGTTTCATTAAATTATTTTATGTGTAATTAAAACATCGTTACTCACATATTTTCCACGGTTATAACGTAACATGAAGTCAATTTAAAAAGCATTCTTATGGCAGTTATTTTTGTCGTTATCAAACTTCCATAGGTTCGTTTAAAATAATTCTGATTGCCCGGCTCAGACTTTCAACAAAATGGCAGTTTAATTAAACCCGGTACTGGTTTACCAATATTAATTTTGTATAAAAGTACAAAATGAGCTCTCGATAAATTCTCATTGAAATTCTCCATAGATACTCATGTTTATGTGGTCGGCCAAGTTTACCTGTGTATTTTATGTGAAATAAAAACATTGTTAATCACATCATTGTTGTTCACTGTTCTAACATAATACAAAACAAATGTTAAATCATTCTTTGGACAGTTATTTTTATGGTTGCGGTCGCTATTATTTTTAGTCAAGTAAAACTTCAATAGGTTCGTTTAATATATCATCACCCGTTTCAGACCTTCAGCAAAGTTCCAGTTGAATTGTGTGCAATCAGGCATGACATGAATGTCCAGCAACTTGTCACACATTGTTCCACATTCACTATAAAAATTGTGAAGCCAGTTTCGGTTAAGTCACTTTAAATAACGCAGTTGTTCAGCAAAGCGTCAGCGTTTGAGAATTTTTTGCTCACTTCGCCATAATTTAAAAATACAAATATGAAATTCATCTTTCTATTTGCTGTTATCGTTTTGCCTGCGTCAGCCGACCATTTTTATGACGATGATGATGATGAAGTAAGTATTTATCCCCAGCAGAACAAAATAATGGAAATCAAAGGGAAATTAGGCTTGGCCGAATGAATGAAATGAAATTTTTTAGGAAATCTTAACTATTTTTTAACATTTTTTTAAACTATTTTATTTTCTTAACTATTTTATTGTTCAGTTGCTATTTTTTAAGAAATCTAAACTATTTTTTAAACTAATTTTTTTAACTATTTCATTTTCTTAACTATTTTATCGAATGAAAATTACTCTTGGCCGAATGTTCCGGAATATATTTCGATTGGCAGCAGTCATTTTGAGTAGTTTGACTCACAAACGTAAAAAATCACAAACATTAAAAAAATGTACACACTAAAAATAGTAATCCCAGTGTCGGGTAGAAACAAAACTTAAGTGACCTTCCTTTGTGTTTCGAGTAACTTTGAAACGCATTCGTTACTGTATAAACTCCAGGAAGGATGTTGTGAAATGGTTCAGTTCCCATTTTTTAGGAAAACACATTCTTATTTAAAAAAAAACTTGATATTGACCTAGTTTTTCAAGAAATTTATAACCTAAAAGGAGCGCATCCAATGAAGAATTATTTGATCCTGTTTTAGTTTATTTTTTAAGATATTATTTTTCATTACAGCTCCTTTGTTTTTGAATATGTTCATTTTTTCCAAAGCTTGATTGTGGGCAAGTTATTCAAAGAAATAGAATACATCATTGATTATAGATTATATCATTGATTACATCATTTATTATACAGAATGGATTTATAACGGAAATAAATTCATTTTGAGATCTGTAAAATCCAACAATCTCAATTTGCAACTAATTTTCGATCAACGATTTAAAAAAAAAAACTAATTTTCGTTTTTTTTTCTCTTCATTCGCATTTCAGAAGTTGCCCTGCACAGACAAAATCTTTTATGCTGTAAGCAATACTCAAGATGACCATTCAAGATGACCACAGTACTAGAACCAAAACGAGAACCTGGATAATTATTCATTTTCATTTTATTGCTAGTTTCTCTCAGCGAGTTTCGAGTGCGACAGGGAGATGTCATTTACCACTGAAAAAACCTTAGACTCAGATGACTATTCCAAGAAAATGCAAGCTGAAGATTTATGGGTGAGTCATCAGACATACTTAACAATTACTCTTAGAGCAGTAATCAGTAAATTATTTTTCAAAATAAGACAATTAGTAGGAGTCATTGTAATGCAATAGCTAAAAAAACGTTAGGATCTTCGACCAGAGAAGACAGGAAACGGCAACTTTTAAGACAATCCCCAAATGAATTTTCAAAATAAAAACACACAATTATCACAGTGGCATGAAATCGTACAAAAATAATTTGCAATAGAGGGTTGTACATAGATCTATCACGAGTGATCACAAGCATCGCCTTAACACCATTCGTGAGGA
>JAUJYS010001189.1:0-18364 GCA_033995665.1 Melogona broelemanni | reverse complement strand
TCACATATCTCCATAGAGATCCAAGGGTGCAGTAATCCTGTAGTGCACTAGGCGCTACGGTGATTTAAAAAAAAAAAAAAATGAGGATAGTCTCAAGTCACTTTTTTAAAAGTAACTCTGGACTCGCACTAATCGGCTACAACTACAGTAACGGTGTACACGGGCCATGCATTTGCCAATGTTCGTGTGTGTTATTGGGGGCTTGGCACAGGATCACCTGACAGAATGATCAGTTGGCGTGCCAGCGTGACGTTCTGTTGTCACCGGGCCAAAAATAACCGCATCAAAGCCGAACGAACGGGTGAGAATAATTCGGCGGAGCAAATTATTACAAAACTTTAGGGCAGTCCAACCCACGGAATACGAATCACCATCACGTCACGCTGACATTTGTTTACTCGGTGAGGCTTCCCGATATATCCAATCATATGGCCACAGGGGAAAAACGAATTTAATTTAAACAGAACAACAGCACCCAGGCAATTGTATGCTGTGATTATTAATTATTATGACAACCATAAAGTGGACTTTATAAGGCGCATAAACATGATAGGGGAAATATTTTATGTCATACCAATGCTTATCGTTATACCAATGCCAATGTTTTATCGTTATTCGTGCAGGCTATTTTGCTTGCTGCTGTTGCTTCGGCCAATTAATGGGCATGAGTTATAGCCACATTTACATTTACCAGCATAGTGATAAAGTCTAGGTCACAGAATATCATGGGATGTGAGTGTGTGAATGACTCTTGAACAAAATATATGTACGTGCACTGCAATATCAAAAGCCGACAGAAAAAAAAACAGAATATTGGTAAAGATGTTTTTATTTTCAGATTCGAAAAAACAAATGCAGAAGGCTACTTTTTACACTTACAAAAATACATGCGAAAAAAATTCCATCATATTCTTCATATTTTTTTCCATAAGAATATCCACTTTTACAAATGTTTTCCCAAATTCGGGAACATTTTTGTGCACATCAGCGAAAAAAATGTCCTCATTTTTGTCTCGTTTCATATGAGTTTGGCGTTCTGCCAAAATCGTATATTTTTTCTTGTCGAAATGGTTCAAGATCCCAGAAGGATCCTAAACATGACACTGCTGTACCCACCCAAATAAGGTTTTGATCCACCCCCGTATTTGGTTTGTCAATACAATTTTAGTCATGGAGTTGAAATGCTGAATGGGAAAATATTTCCCACTTGATTCCATCCCAAAAAGTCAACGAATGAATAAACAGTCGAATTCAATTTTATTTTAAAGCTCAACTGTTTGTTCTTTCAAGACCAGGAAATTGTGTAACTCAAGGAGTCAAGTACAAGCTCAGTACTTCCGCGTCAATTCTATCCGAGTGATGGTCACAGTTTCACCAGTACCGCGAGACAAAATAAACGAATCGTAAGTCGAGAATCGAACCCGGGACTATCGCACCACAAGTGTGTCATAAACGGGATTCTTTTCACACTACTATGAATGAACGAAACGTTGTTTTAACTCGAGAAATGCATACGGAAGATGGCAGACGCATTGTACGTTCGCATGTCTGCATTTAGTTTTGACGAAAAGGCCATTGCTAACGTATGGACTACTCAACAGTCGAGTACTTACTTGGTTTTGTCAGTCCCTAAAATCAAAATCTGTGAACGTTTTAGGCGTTTCTTTCGTATGTACACGCTGTCACTGATCTCAAGAAACAAATTTCACTCGCGATAGGCCTACAAAATCACAAATCTCAACAAAATATCACGCGACCGACAGGCGCCCTTCCAAACCATTTCGACAAGGCGAGCCCTTTGGTTGGTTGGACGAGCCTCTCCTGCCCTCTGCTTTAATTCCTTCTCTAGTTTGTTACCTACAAGCTGTAACCCTGAAATGGGCGCGTTAATTACTATAACCCTACTTGTATAGCATTTTGAGCGGGCTCGTTACTTTAAGCGCGCCCTGACGCACACTAAACCCGGAACCAGAGTATATCTTTAAATGCCTCGCATATGTGGGGTGCAAAGCGAGCGTAGAATTGCGCCATAGTCATGTGACCAGACGCTCTAAGATGTTTCTGCTAATTTGATAGAGTTTGCATCAACTTGGCTTATAAAATGAAAATTAATTATTAATGTTCACTTGATTGAAAAATATTAAATTTATATATATACAATAGATAATGTTTGTAATTATAAGATTGCATTTTAGAGAATTGCTCTTTTATAGCTTTTTTTAATGATTTTTTTGTGTTTGGACAAGGGCGCGACATTCAATCCTGCGTTTTCATTACTTTTCGAGGGTGTTCCAAAATGGGGGCGTCTACCTTTCAAGAATATTTTCGTGAAAGGTTGTATTGACACAAAAGATAGATTTAAACGCACCGCTGGAAATGAAAAGTCGAAGTACCTCAATATGTGACGAGAAAAACGACCACTAGCAGACAAACAAACATTTGCAGGAACAGACGACAAATGGAGACCATCTGAGAACTTTATGTTCCCACTTGATGTATCGTCATTTAATTTTAGCTTTAGGACTTTCGAGCTTTCAACCTTGTATCAATTATTAATTTTGCACTGCGAAGGTTACGTATCGTTCATTATCGATTGGGATTCAACTAAACTTCAACGTTCCTTTGGCCTAAACTTTAAAAGAGATATATCAAAAACACACAGCCCATCCGAGCGGACCAAAGTCAATTTCTGTTAATTTTTAATTAACACATTTTGGTAAGACCGATAATAAGTATTCAGAATGTTGTCGTTGCGTGCGATGACGTGTACAATTACGTTCATCTTGTGTCCTGCTTACTGGTTGGCTAGCTGTCATCATTGACTTTTGAAACTCCCGACTACGTTTCATTGATTTTTTTTATCGCTGCTACTTTATTTTTTTTGTACTGTTTGTTAAGGAGCCTTATTAACGTGTTCGTCTCAAAGCCCCCCAGGGGGCGACCTGGTCATTTGGCCTAGTCCAGGCTTTTTACCTAGATATGGATCTTTAACGTGTACCTGACAACGTACAGGCACTGGTCTCACGGTTGTACTTCCATTCCGAAGGAAAGCGTGCCTACGAATTTCTCGCCCGAAAAATTCCAGAGGTCTCGGTCGGGAATTGAACCCGCGATCTCGGGTGTAGTAAGCGGGCACGCTTCTACTAATAGTTAGGACGATTGTCCTAAGTCCTTAATTAATTTATGGTTATTCATTTTTTTAAATAAGAACTAGGCACTATTTCATAAAAGTGAAATATACGTTTTGTGCAGCTGTACAGCAGTACTAGTACGTTGCCACTACCTGTGACGTTTACAATTTGGTACTGTATAATGCTCAGTCGTTCATAAACAGTGTTGGGTAGGGTATGGTAGCTTTCTGAAAACGTAATTCGCGGTGTAAAAATATAATTTTTTTCGTTTCAGAATTTAAAAAATGGTAAAAGCGTGGTACATTGACAACAGTCTGAGCCCGGAGGAAAAACAGCTGGAGATGCATTTTTCACCACCGAAGATCGTTAGTATCGAAGAGGTCAAGAAGGAAACTGGCGTTTTATATTGGAAGGTATTTACGAGTGTAAAAGTATATTTAAAAAAAAAAAAATCCGGTTTCCTCAATGAGATTTTTATGTTAATTGGCATGGGGTGGGGCTACAATTCGGTGATAACCAGTGTGAATAGCGATGATGTATTGAGAATGCCCTTTTGACTCCCAAAGATCGACGTAGATCGTATGAAGGAAGAAGGTCTGTTTGACAAGATACGCCAAGACCGTGGCTACACTTATGAAGACCTGATTGAAATCTCCAAAACTACGCTGCCGGACTTCGATAAAAAGGTAGCCCACATTTTATTCCTTTTATCATTATTTGTATTCATTCATTTTCGTCATTCTCGTTTATTTTCTTGTAATATTTATTTCCTACAACAGTCTGAACTGTTATTTTTGTTGTCACGTTTTCCAAAGTTAACGCTGAGGGTACGGTATTCGTAGCCCAGGCGATAGAGCGCCTGCCTTTGGTGAAGCGATCCCGGGTTCGATTTCAGATTCGGGCTCTTGTTTATTCGATCCCGGTGCATTGCAGAAACAATTGCAATTAATCTTATTTCTGTGGTGGCATTTGTTTTCTCAAATAAAAAATTGCTGCAAAATACTATAGGCGATTTGAAGAAACAATTGTAATTTGTCATATTTTTGTGCTGCCATTTTGTTTTCGTTTCGACAGATTAAAGCCTTCTACGAGGAACATTTTCACGCCGACGAAGAGATTCGTTTTGTTCTGGAGGGCAGCGGCTATTTCGACGTGCGCGATCGCAAAGACCAGTGGGTGCGAATTCTGGTCACCAAGGGAGACTTGATCGTCCTGCCAGTTGGAATTCACCATCGCTTCACCTTGGACACCAGCGTAAGTCGGAACGTGAAGATGTTTTGGCCACTTTATCGTTCTAAGGGAATGTTACTCGTCCAGCAAACGCTAATACAACCGACGATTTTGTGGCGACGCAATCCACAATTAATTGATAATAATCTATGAAATTCCCGCTAACTTTATGTAGATGTTCTGTAGAATTTATTTAAAAAAAATATTAATTCCTGGAAGTATTTTAAAAGTTAGAATCATATCTTCTGAATTGTTCTCAAATTGATTGATTTCTGAAAGCCGTGTTGCTCGAATCGAATATGCTTTATTCTCTTTGAAAGGAAAATAAGCTAGCTGATTTTATAATGATTTCATAACCAATATAAGATTTGCCCGAAATAATTAAAGATGATACTGGGGCGGCTCGATACCCTCCTCCACACAGGAGTATCGGGTACACCCGATTGTGACTATCGGGCCCCAATTCAGAAGATGAGAGGCTGGGCATATCCTTGTCGATTCATTCTTGTTCTGGAACTTGTAGCCACTGCAGCGCTATTGTCTTGTTTGTACATCTGTAAATCATCGATTGTATCAGACCAGCGAATAAACAGTTAAACTGCAAATAACAGTGTCCTCGTTATTCAGAGTTCTTCAATACTTTGTTAAAACATAATTTAGCAAGTAAATGGAAACTCTAAATAATTAATTGATTTGAATGTTGTCACTTTACAGATGTACTTACTTATTCAGAAGGAATTGTATATTTTCAATGAGCTCAATGAAGAATTTGCGATATATGACAAATTCCGTTGACTATATCCTAATGAAATATTCTTGAATAAATCCATTTTTCTTTCACAGAATTACGTCAAAGTGATGAGATTGTTTATTGGCGAACCGGTTTGGACTGCCATCAATCGACCACACGAAGATCACGTAGCCAGAAAGAAATACACCGAGCTGCTCGCCAATGACTTCAAAGGATAATTCGAAATCTCGCTGAATTCACGTTAAAATCATGAATGAAAAATAAATATTTTATAAACACATGGCAATTTTAAATAAATACCGAGTAGCTACATTATTTTTACACTTTTTTTTAATAGTCGACTATTCGGCTTGGTGACTATTCCACGATATAAAATAATTGTCAATTTCACATACAAACTAATATTTTTTCGGGCTCCTGGGTGCATATTCTTCTTTTATATTCTTGATTTATTTTAATAAATTGCCCATCATAAGTAAATATAATCATGACCAATGTGCCTTAGTTTTTATTCGGATAAGCACTTAATTTTTCTTTTAAAATGTTTTTTGGATATACACAGTTTAAATTCAGGATCAATCAAGGTTTTTTTTTACAGGTAAATGTTACGTTTGAATGGAAAATATTTTGTATCTCCGCGCAGCAAAAAATGCAGATAATTCCGTATGTTTAAAATGTTTCCATCTGAAACATTCATTTCGGGTCATTTTGAATATTACTGTAATATTTTGTATTTGTTTCGCAATAAAATAATAAATATATATATATTTCATCAAAAACGTCGTTTTTCAACAATCTATATTATCATGTTGAATTAACAGAAGTTAGTCTTAACAGAAGATGACCAGTGGCAATCTTCTAATAAAATTGCAAGTTTATTTTGTGTCTGTTCTCGTAAATTATCGATTCTATTTTGCAAATTATTTCTGCACTGATCAAAATTAAATTAACCTGGTTTTTTTTCCATCAAATAAATTGAATATCTATTACGTACAGCCAAAAGAAACCAATTAGAAATATTTTATTTTATTTGATGCAAAATCGTAATTAAAAAACTTTTATTGTACGGATAATAAAATTTCCTTAATTTTAACAATTCATTTCAAATTTACCGCCAATTTCAAGATTAAAGACGCGTATGTTATACTCTGGTCACGGTTTCTTCATTTTTTATTCTATGTTGTACTGAATATTTGTAAGCGGCTGGATCGTGCGTTTATTATACATAGCCCCGTACACAGGCTTTTCAACCGCAAGTGGAATGTGGAGAAGAACTCAGGCCTTTAAACCCACTAAACCACGTTTCATATAGGGAAATACACGTAGCACTTATCTGGCATCCCGTCCGATCTCTACGTGGAGCTGATCCATTTCATCTCTGAATCACTAACGGCGTTCAGGATTGGCTGACTGATCGCTTGGCCTCGTCATACGTCCAATAGCAGGCCGCTATATAAAAGAGCGATTTCGATATTTGTGTTGACGTCACTGGTCTTAAGCCTTTCGCGAAATTGCAGAGCTCGGTGGCCCGCGTATTGTGCTTGTGAAACCCGAGCTTGTAAATACAGTTTCGGTACGTAAAAACTCTCAAATTTTATTTATTTTTGATTTGTGTGAACGCCGTTCATCCGTGTACCTGTCTATATATTTCGTTGGTGAAGATTCCATCTGGAAATTGCCCAAAACTGGTTTGTTATCTAAGCTTGTGGTGACGTTTTCACACATTGACCTAGGTCCTAGGCCATTTGAGTTCAATGGGCTAAGATGTCCGAATCAAGGTTCACTCAAAACGTTTATTTCGTCTCCCTGGGGTGAACTCCTGCAATTTTTAGTATCAAATTCTCTGTGAATCTTATTGTGTTTCTCCAGGTCTGTTTTTAGTCCTCTTTTTAGACAAGGCCTTGGCCTATATCGGTGGCCCGCTAAGGCTAGTCCATTACACATAAGCCTAATAGCATAGTTGACATAATCAAAAGTAAATTAGATCCCAGAGAATGGAGAAAAAATGATTGACCGCCATGGTTTCCCGACTAACCAATTTGTTTTCTTTGCTTGTATTCAACATTTCGTCATCCTTCGGGACAATATTGGGCTAGCCTAGGACCACACCTGGCCTAATGTGTCGCCTAAAATCAATTATTTTATGTTACTATACTCACCAAAATACAAAATTTAAAACTTTCGTTGGCTCCCAACATGCATATGTACGCTTCATTGCACGTACACTGCCCATTATCTATTGAATAGTTGACATTTGCCTTCCTTGTTACATGAAGGTCAGTTCAGTTCAGTCATGGTATGTTACATCAACTGAATATTATTGCTGGCTTAACCCACTTGAGAGGTGTTCCAGGGTTACTGTTACGGCACAATATGTTTCCAGCGTCGACCAATTAAATTATTCGCGTTTTTTTATTTATTATTTGCGAACGTGAACATTGACCAGAATATCAAAATTGGTTAGGATTTTTTTAAAATCCAATAATCAAAATAGTTAACTGTCCAACAAACAAGTAGGCCTAGCCAAAAGTTTTAATTGTCTCGTTTGCGTTGGTTTCCCTAATCATTCAATTTACTTGGGCATTTCTTAAGTTTCTTTGTTTATTACGACGCCGTGTGTACATGACGAATATCACTTAAGTGACTCCGATCAAGTTTACTTAAATCTACTTAAAATTAAGGATTTAGGTATGCGTCGAAGTACTTCAAATTAAGGTCTGAGGAATGCGTCAAATTATTTTTTATCAAGGTCTTAGGTATAAGTAAAATTAAGCTATGAGGTACGCGTCAAGTTTCCTTAAAATTATGGTCCTGGTAGAGGGAGAGGGGAGGGCTATTAAATCAAGGCCACAATGTATTTGAATGATCGATCGAAAACTCATCTAGCGAGGTCTTCTCGAGGATGCCGCTAGCCTTGGCCTTCGCGCGATTGCGTGTGGTGCGATAACAGGCGTGTGCGGTTCTGTCCGGGTTCTATTCTGCGTGTGATCAAAAGGAACGCGTTTAAAGATAGTTTTGTTCATTTTCGAAATGAGCCGCGTACGTACGGTACGTGCATTTCCGAGAGTGTCGACGAAGTACGAGGGATGTTCAATAAGGTTCCTGCTTCGCCATGTTTTTGAATGATCTTTGTTAGAATTGTTGATCATTTTTGATGGGGCGACGAAAGTTCTCATTTTGCTTCTTTTGTTAGAGTTCTTGTTTTGTTCACTTGGTAATGTTTCGACTGCAAATATACGTGTCCTTGAATCGATGGTTCAGTTGGATTCAGTCGTGCCGTTTTTTTTTTGCGTTTTGGAAACTATTGAGAGGGGACATTTGTCGATCGTGCATGAGATTTAGGGATCAGGTGATGTCAACATCATCGGTTTGCGAGTGCGATAGTCAGAGGGGGGTTATTTTAAAATATTCATTACGATTTCGCGTAGCCGCCCGCTGCCTTCAAAACAATGGAAGTAATTGGTGGGCGTGGATGGACAATAGTTGTTCACCCACCCTAGACCGGTTTTGGACTTTGGTCTTTGTTTTTAATTATTTTTTCTTTCTCTGACTGGGTTGTCAGCTGACCGAATTTTTCCACATAGGTGTAATTTTTTTAGTGGGGAATTTTCCCTCACTGAAGTGAATATAATTCATTGTAGGAGATTCTGTACCCTTGGAAGGGCACATTTTCACCAGCTACCCAGGATCGAATAACCAAAGAGCCTGTGCCGGGAATCGACCCGGGACCACCCGCTCAGTAGTATGTTGCCATAGCCACTGAGCTAGACTGTACATGACTGGCATAACGTTAGTGGAAAATTCATCCAAATGCCGAGGCCAGTTTAATGTACCTGCGCAAATTTTGCTTTAAATCAAAGTCGCCGGTTTTCCAAAACATGATTGCAAAAACTTATCGAACACTCCCCTCTCAGCTGGCACTCTGCCCACTGTCAAGGCAGATAGATATCCCGAATCGAGATAGCCCGGTGCTCCGGATTAGTCTCCAAACGGATGGAATCGTCAGAGAACAAAAAAATGGTGGCCTACATTTCCTATTTCCGACAATGTTTTCGTTTAGCATCGCGCAAACCGTGTCTTCTTCCATTTGCACCTGCGTGTTCGGGCCAATACACAAAAGGTATACAGACGCAGTACATGTAACTGTGCGTGTAGACGTAGCATGGTTCTTAATGCATATGGGATGGAACGACAGTAATCTGTAAACGTATCGTTATGAATATGTTGCGCAACATTTTTGTTGGTTCACAATTGAAACTCCCATTCCCTTAAAATACCTGCAACATGTGTTGGCTCTGACAGATGTTCAGCGACACTACGAATATGTTGCAAATTAGCTAGTTGGGCGCATAAGCAGTCTTAAATTTTTGTTCCTGTCACTGTAGTGAATAGCACTACAGCCTACAGGATATTATTGTCTCCCTCGTGTCGCTATCAATATATGAGGGCCACATTCCAATACCCCAGGATCGAATAAACGAAAGCCTGCGCCGGGAATCGTAACCGGGACCACCCACTCAGGAGACTGTGACCATACCCACTGAGCCAGTGGTGGCCGACAATAATACATACAATGGAAACATCGTGCCGGAACCTCTCGTATGGGGGATTAATGTAAATTGCGTAAGCACTGGTAGGGTAGTGACGAGCGTTCTTGTCTAATATGCACGTGATCGCGGGTTAGATTCCCGGCTACCTCCCCAATTTTTCGGGCGAGAAAAATTCGTACTTTCCTTCGGTATGAAAATAAAGCCGTGAGACCCGTGCCTGTACGTTTTCGGGTTAACGTTAAATATCCTTACCTAGGTTAAAAGTCTAGCCTAGGCTAAATTACAAATTACCCGGTCAACTTCTGGGGTAGGATTTCATTAGACAGACTTAGACTTTTAAAATGTCTGCGTACTATCATTTGGTCACCTCTGCGATAGTTTTAACTGGTTATTATTTCCTGTGTTGCTCAGGCTTGTAGGTTTTTTTTTTTGTATCTATAATTCGAAAAACGTCTCAACACATGTACTTTCAATTATGTACGTGCGTGTCCCTGTTGGTTGGCGGATTGCGCAGACAAAAGAGGCGACCTTCTGCTGGCGATGAAAGCGTGTCCGGGCTAACAGAGGTTTCCAAATAGTGGGACAACCCGAGTGGGGGTCACAATGGATCCACAGAGATAGTAAATCAGTAACCTATATTTTAATCTTGTCTGTTTACCTCGCGCCGCGCAATCTGCGCCTCTTTGACGGTCTTTGTTCGGCGTTACGTTACTGTTACGTACGTACGTCGGGGCGAATTGTTTTTGTAACTCGTTTTTGTTTAAAAACCTCATTGTCGCCTGTCCGCGCGCTGTTCCTCCCCGGTGGTATGCGACTCAGCTGGCGTAATAACTCGGGTGGAACGTTCACTACGACGGCGGTTTCTAAACAAGTTTAACTGGAAGCGTATTGAGGCCGACGTTTGTTGACTCAACGATAATTAGTGCGCAGGTATTAATTTGTATTTTTCTTGTTTTTTTTCGTTTGCAGAAGGCACCATGTTTATATGGGATTGGTTTACTGGAATTTTAGGTTACTTAGGTGAGTTAATTTCAGTTTTTTATATTTATTTTAAAAAAATAGAAGAAAAATTATTGACGCTGTTGGCTACTGGCTGGCGTTCAAGTGGGGCTAATTTGAATTGGCTTTTTTATTGTTGATTGAGTGATTGATTGATTCCTGTTTATAATTCTTTTTTTGTAGGCTTGTATAAAAAATCGGGCAAACTACTTTTCCTCGGTTTGGATAATGCCGGTAAAACAACACTTTTACATATGCTCAAGGATGATCGGATGGCCCAACATGTTCCTACGTTACATCCAAGTGAGTTTCATTTTTTTAAATAACATCTTGTGGTGTCGTTGCTGACTAAATACATGAGTTTGCTAAGCTCGTTTAGACGCTAGTACATAGTCGTGAATATAAGGGACAAGTGATATTTTAAATAGATCACTACTGTGTGTTTGCCAAGTATGTGTTTGCTGCCATAACTTAAATGTTAATGTATTTTTATCTTATTCATTTTTATCTAGCATCCGAAGAGCTCTCTATTGGTAATATGAAATTTACAACCTTTGACCTGGGCGGTCATCAACAAGGTCAGCAACATTTGATTTCACTCTTGATCTTTTGTCCGCAGGATGTACTAGGCTAGAGTTCAACTTGGTTCGTCAAATATAAAATGTTACCGGTGGTCATGCATTGGAATAGTCAAAGTTTGAATTTTTTGCTTCAGTACCTTAAATTCATCCGAAGTAAGTTATTATATTCATAATCAGATTAATCTGATTATGAATTCAAAGTTTTAAAATAAAATTAATTTGTGTTAGGGTATGGTACTAGTTCTACATATCAATGTTGTTTTCAAAATATTTTTTTCGTGGAATACGTGGTTTAGTCAGTGAATATTTTAAAATTACAAATAGTCACCATTGTTGTACTCCAAAAATCAGTTGAAAATCCGCCGTGGTTCTCACGATATCTTGGTTCGTAGTTCTCTCTGGTATCTTTACGATTTGCTCGCTTATTATTGATCAGTTTATTTTGCATCAACATTATTTGTGTGGCATTTCCAATCAATGAATATCTTACCGTTTCAATCTGTCCCAACAGCGCGTAAAGTATGGAAGGAGTATTTCCCCGCCGTGGACGCCATCGTCTTCATCATCGACGCCTTCGACCGGGCTCGATTCGGCGAATCCAAGGATGAATTACACGTGAGTCGTTGAGGGGACACGTTCAGGAGGTTGACAAGAACTTCAAGAATCTTGAGAAAAGACATATGGGGAAAATATTTCAGGGGATGGAAAAATTGCAAATTACTATTTTAGGAATATTACTTTTAATTCGCATATTGACAAAAAATGTACAAGTCAAGATTTAAAAATAAAATGCAATTCTTGTATTTTCTAATGTCTTTAACACTCACAGGGTTTCACATTTTTTAATTACAAATAAATATTAATTTTCCGTTACAGTTAACCAATAATGAAAGGTGCTGTGATTGAACTCGTTTTCTTACAATGTTCCGTTTGGTCTTTGCAGGGTCTGTTGAACGACGAACAGCTTTCCAGTTGTCCCGTGCTAATTTTGGGGAACAAAATCGATCGGCCAGGCGCGGCCAGCGAGACCGAAATCAGAAACGTCTTTGAGCTCTACGGCAAGACGACGGGAAAGGTGAGTTAACGCACTAACCTAAGTTCTTAATGTGACCATCGAGCAGCAGCAGCAGCATAAGATGAAAGTGAACTAAAATGAAAAGGGAAATCGACTGGCCGTATACAGAATATGTATCATGATCAGTCACCATCTCTGTGTGATTATGACTGCAATTACAACGTTTACAAGCAACCACTGAGGGGCTTATGGCGGGGGTCAAACGAGGACGAATATGTCTTATCCAAACAGGTCCAGTAAAGTAGGTACTTGAGACTCTGTAAGACTGTTCCACTATCGGTACACTTTAGAGGAACTTTTGAAATTTTGGAGGACACCTTGTCGGGTGTCAGATTTTATTTGAACTGAGTGATTCCATATCTGGACGCATGCATAATGCGGCACATCCAATATTTCGTTGAAGATGCGAAGCGGTCCTGTTGGCATAACGGTTAGCGATTTCGCCTTCTGTGCCCGTAATTGTGGGTTTAATTCCCTACCCAGATCTTCGGAAGCACAGGCGTCGACTTCGGAATGCTAGTAAAGCCGTGTGACTCACTAGTGTTTCTTGTTAGGATCCGTCGAGTCGTTTCCGACTCCTGGTGACGCCATGGACAAGTGCCCACTAGTGTACGTCGTTAAAAATCCCTAACTAGACCAGTTCAGAACCATAGGCTAGGCCAAAGTATCGGGGATAGTAACTGAAAATGTAGTAGCAGTAGTAAAAATAATGCATATTCGTCCTTGACTGGACATTGGATTCCCGCCATCGGTCCACTCGGGGCTGCTGGCGAGAACACATAATAATTTTCTACAATTTTTGATTACATTCGACGATTTTTTTTTTCTCGACACAGGATAAGGTGGCCAGATCCGATCTGCCCGGCCGTCCGCTGGACCTATTCATGTGCAGCGTGTTGAAGCGCCAGGGCTACGGCGAAGGTTTCCGGTGGCTAGCCCAGTACATCGACTGAGGGAGAGAAGGCCACGTCGTCAATAGGAGTTGCCGCTCGGCCGCCTAGCCGAGTCGATCCCCCATAAGTGAAAAAAAAAAAGAAACAGAACATGAAAGAGAGAAAAAATAAAACACATTTCCTATGTGTTTGTTTGCACGCAGACACTCACACATAGCTACACACGCAAACCAAGTGGGGAAAAAAAGCAAAATTTCGACTACAGACAGGATTAAATTAGCATTAACAAATTAATTTTACCCATCGCTTTACTTTTTTTCCCCAATCCCCTCTTGACTGTCCTAACCGAAAGTTCTTCATCCAGTGGTTTTTTTTTTCTAATTTAAAAAAGAAAAAGAATAGCAACCGCTGTTTCACCGATATTAGCCATCCATTTTTCAAGATCAGATTTTTTTCTCGCCATTTTTAAACAGTCATGGTTTTTTTTTTTTTTTTGCTGCTACGCGTTCGTGTTTTCAAAATTTGACGCGCTTCTCCTTACAGCTTTGGTTCGGTTTTTTTCTTAAATACCGGGTTTTGATTTATTGTCTGCTAAGTCCGTTTAATCCGAAAGTCCGAAGAACTCAATAGCGCGAGATTTATGTCCAACAATCCCTGCCGGGAGTCCAACGCAGCGCATTTGCCGATAAAAAGTTTTGTGATGAACCTCTTACCTTTACCAAAAAAAAAAGTGTGGCGCGTACAGGCTTAGCTAGACCAACGGGGGAAGCCCAACCTTCCCCCCTCCCCCTTAATCGACAATTTATTTACTAATTAATTACTAGTTCGTTAGCGACAGACTCGATATGGAATCCCATCTTCCAGTGTCTTTTATACAGTTAAAAAAAACCTTCCATTTTGTGCATTTTCTAGTTGTTTGCTAACTCGGCCCGATAACAACAACAAAAAGAGATGGCGTTTTTCTCTCGTTTAATATTTCGATGAGCAAGCAAATCTGCATTTTCCTATCGTGCGGCGGTTTTAGGCGAGAGTTTGTGTGAAAAGTTGGAAGGGAGGATGGAGAGATTGTGAAAATATATGAATGTAAAATTTAGGCAAAAATAATTAGATTTGCCAACGTGATCGCTCTTTTGACTCATAATTAACTGTCGCAATTTGGGTGCCGTTATATCCTGAACGAAATCAGAATCTTGGTAAATTCGTAACGCCCCTGGTCCTGAGCGGTTGCGTTGACAAATTCAGTCGTTTTTGTTTACATTTGTCTTTCCATATACGTGAGTTGCCACCACAACCCCCCTGAAGTGAAAATTTTGATTTTTCTGCGTACGATTCTTGTGCGATTTACAACTCTGAAGATGCATTAAATTTTTTGTAGTTTTAATTGAAAACGATTCGAACGAGAGTTGCTTTGCAGTGTGTTGCCGACTCGAGCATTCGACTTCAATGTAAATAAATAAATTATTTGATGACGCGAAATCAACTTTCAAGTGTACTGGTGAATTAATTCTGTAAAAACATGTATTACTCTAAAAAAAAATCATAAAAATGCTTGGTATTAATACAAACAAGTTGCACTACTTCGACTTTTATATTATTAATAAAATCTTTATTGGTTAAACTTTTATTTAGTTATTAGTTTTTTTTTTCTTCTTTGGCAGGACAGCGATCCATGTTCGTAGTGGTCTGTACGCGATTTCTTAACAATATCGGTTAATTGCCACTGTTTAAAAATGCCCTCTTGCCATTCGTAAAATAAAATTCCTGGATTGTTATTTCTGTTAAATATATGGTTTAAAATAAATTTCTGGATTTTGTCTTAGGTCACCTAAATTATACCTATCTTGCCGTTAACATTGCGATAACCTCCTGCCTCGACGCTATTATCAACCTGACGTAGTTCGCTCGACGTTGTAGTAATGGCTTGCGCGAGACTGCAACAATTAAGTTAAATTAACCCATTCCTAAACATATTGAGGTTTGTGCCATGGCGGTTGGAGGGACTTTGTTAACTGCCGTTGTAGTACGGTCATGACGAAATAAGCAGCGTTTCTCAACCTTGGAGACTACAGTTGTTCGCAAATTTTAGATTTGTATTAAATCGTAAACGAAGACAATGAAGGAAATGCACCTTGCCAAATGACATTAGTAATATTTTTTTATATAATTGTTCCACCACTGATTTGACATATTTGAAGGATTGCAGTAGTTTAAAATATTTTGAAATGTAAATTCAACCGTTCTGCTTAAATGTTATTTCCAAAAATGTATTTTATTTTATTTTAAGCATGAATCTTTTTCACGTGTTTAAAAAGCGAACAATATGATCATCATTTGAAATCACTTTAATCTAATGACACGAGTGTGCAGTAATCCTGTAGTAATTAGCACTACCGTGATTCATAAAAAAATAATAATAAATAAGCATGTAACTTGTGTTTCATATCAAGCCTAACAGATGGCGCTGGCAATCTGAATTACCGCCGAGCTGTTTATTTGATTCATCCTTAAACGATTAGCCTTTGGCACTGACTGAAATCTATTTCACATATTTTCAATTCCAAAAACTTGAGCATTTAAGAGAAGCACAGCAAAACGATTTTAAATATGGTTATCATGTTGCCCTTTTTAAAAAAATGTGAATACAATCATTAACCAATTTTCGTAAACCAGGAAATTGAATGAAAAATTTAATTTCGTTCTGGATTTATGTACTGGTTCTAAATTACGCAAAATAGCGCTAAAGAAAACCTTTGAACTAAAACCAAAACGACTTTTCGATAGTTCTTTAAAAGTTTTTATAATTGCATTTATTCAAATGATGTAAGCTCGCGAATATTGCGCCTTGCGACTTAATTCCGCGTTCTTCATTCCGCCTATCCGCAGACCCATTCCTTCCCTACTCCACCAATTTCCAGACCCCTTATTCCCGCCACGCAAACATGCGCAGACACCGACACGCACATTCTTGAGCTCCGGTTCCGGGAAAAAGAAAATTCTAGAATCTACGAAAAGTTGAGAATCGACGAGCTGACCAAAGGTCAAATTTTGTCGGCTCTGCGTGGAGCCAATGGCTGTTGTGAAAAATAAAGTGATGTCACTTCTGGCCAATTAAAAAGAGAGAGGACACACGCGCCGCAGGTGGCGAAAGGTGAAACTAATCATTTGCAAAATTTTTGGCGAAAGGTCAGGTGCTGGTTGATCCTGTCGTTACAGCAGCGTTGCTGTTGTCGCCGTTGTTCCTTCCGTCCTTGTCGGCACATTGCCGAGAGAAAAGTTCTCGCGTAAATTTTTCCGCGTGAAAATTAGAAAAGTACAAATTAAGCCATGTCGGGTGGCAATAAATAAATAAATCGGTTCCAGTTGGAGATTTCGCTCTCGATTTCGATTCCTATCTCCTGAATTCCGGATATTCCTGGATGGCTGATTGCCGGACCGATTTTCTTGGATCGCCACCGACCCGCCAAGCGAAAGCTGCTGGGAGCACGTTTCGTCATGTTGCCATTGTTTGGTGACAGAATTTCGTTCGTTCTCGTCGTCTACCTCCCTGCCGGCCAGCGGGGAGAAAGCGAAGGAGCCGCCGTCGCCGTCACTTTGTTTGGTGAAATAAGAGTGAACCTGAGGACGTCCAGCTACGGTCAGGTCGTTACGTCCAGCTAAGGTAACGTGCACGAAATTTTTGGTACCTTAGATGCGCATATATTTTTTTGAGCTCTCGTACTCTTCCTACCTGTGTAAATTGTTGCTATTATCATACGCGAATCGAACCAGGGCGTAATATTTATTTTGTGCCCAAATGAACGTTACATATCGAGCCAGGTAGCGAGCAGTAAAGGTTCTTTAATTTTTTTGTTGATAAAGATCAACTCATCCACAATAAACAAGTATGGTGAATTGTGTTTATACAACCGACAAAGCAAGAGTGCTAATTACTGAGGCGTGAATATTAACGTAACCTTGTGTAATTTGGCCACTACCTAAAGAAGCCTAATTAATATGCAAATCAACGTGTTTGTTTATAGGCCAAAAATAGCTTACATGTATGCTAATATACGCTGTATAGACTGGTATTCTCCAAGGCTCTAATTGCATTTAATTAGTTTTCCTATTGGGCTCAATCACTTTTATAAGACCAGTGAATTACGTTGGGATCAGGTTAAAGAGTTTTGGTATAGAAGCAATCGTATAATTTTCACATTTTCACAAGCGAATATGAAGAGTCACCATATATATGGTTTAAGCGGGTTATTAACCAAATTAGGTAAAAAAAAGAGAGTTCCGGCATATTCCCTAGTGACCCTACAACAAATAAACGATTTCGCGAGTAAACACGTAGGATTATTTATACAGGGCTGTTGACATTTAAAAGAAAAACACGAATGTAAATAGTACGACGAACTAGAGTGTAGCATGGAGAACGCGTAGTTGCTGTTCTGAAAATCGATTTTTTTTCATCATTCATCGTCGTTGGGAATTTCTACCAAGAATAGTGGACGTGCAGATAAAATGATCCTTATCATGTAGGGTTTGTTAACGGGATAATTTAAATGGTTCAAAGGGATGCAACTTTTTTTTGTTATTTTGAATTGATTGGTTCAAGCGGACTGTGCCACAGAGATGCTGAAAAATTGGGGAAATATTTATCATTACAATGCAGTTAGTTGGGATCAAATACTGAAGAAAGTTATATTCAAGCACCTACAGATGTTCAGATTAGTCGAAAATGTTCTTTAGAGCCGTGTGAATTCATATAAAAAAACTAAGGAATCAATGACCAGGGATTGAACGGCAACATTTAACAAAATTTGTTTATTAGTTCATTACACGGCGAGAAAACTAGGTTTTCTCACCACGTATGTTTTATTCTAATATTTTATCCCAGATGTCATTTAACCTCGCATTCTGTTAGCGACATTTCTAATAACCGATGCGGCTTAACCCACAAATTCTCGATGTCTTAAATATGTCTTATGTCTTAAATATACCTAGTGTAATGGGGATTTTTTATGTCTTAAATATACCAGCTTAATCATTGCCTTCTACAATGTAACATCAGTGCTGGGTTCGTTCCTTTTGGAAAGGAACCAGTTCCCGTTCCCGTTCCTCCGATGAAAAATGGAACCAGTTCCCGTTCCCGTTCCTCAAAAATAAAAAGGA
>JAUJYS010001188.1:0-18365 GCA_033995665.1 Melogona broelemanni | reverse complement strand
TTCTGCATTTTCACTGTTCTACTAACCAGGGTTTTTGGCACGAACAATGTCAATAAGTTAGGTATCAAAATCAAAAAGTTTCCGCCATCTTGATGACGTCACCACTAACGGAAGTCGGCCATCTTAAAGCCTGTATTACCGCGTTTTTTTTTTTTTCAAACTGTGCTCCGCGGGTGTTGGTATTGTTCATGCCAACACTTCGCCTGTGTAAGACACACAGGCCCCCTCTTTTTGGGATTGTACCACATTGTGTAAAAAAAAGTTATGTATACAACCGCGTTTTATGAAACAAGTTTTGTTACCTAAGTTGTCGTTTTCATCCGTCATGGTCAAGAATAAACCAATTTTTTAAAGTAAATGCAATGAGTGTAATATGACGACGGCGTTTTATTTTTTACGTTCGTACGGTGCGACTCAGGCTCGCGCCATCTTACATTGCGGCATACCTATCTATTCGTGTCGGGTATTGCTTTTGTGTGCGGCTGCAATACAAATAGCGGTACGTACACACATAGATACACACACTCATACATGCACACATAGATTGTTAAACGAAATTAGCATTTTTCAACCTCTTTCTCTTTAGGTGGTGGAGAGTGAAGCGCGTGCTGGCAATGGCGGAGGAATATATTTTTAACCTTCCCCATAACAAAAATCGATGCGCAAATATGAAACGGCGGCGAAATGTGGCTCGACACAGACAAACACGTGCGCCACGCGTCGGCTATCCCGAAATGTGGACAAAAAGCAGACAAAAACCACCGCGCTGTAACAGCGCGCTTTGTTCGTGGCCGATCTGCGTACAGCCGCATCACCAGCGCGTGATGAAAAGCTTTACAATTGACAGCTGAGCGGGCTAGCGGTTACGTCAGTTGGCGATTATGTCATCCCACATCGCTTAGTAAGGATCGAATTGACCTGCTAGTGATAAATGAAATTTATCATTGTGTAAAGAAAAGATATGCGAAATGGATAGAGTGCTATCAAAATAGAAAACCACATAGACTATGTTTGTCATCAATGAATTGAGAACACGTGATTTAATATGCGAATCAGCTCTGTGCGGATAAATATGATTGCACTGTAACGGGTATTACGTTGTAGTTTCTCTAAAAATAAATGCCCATTACCATCTGTAATTTCTACTGTCTGTGAACAGTGACTTGGTGACAGTGATATTCTGCACCCCTCCTGTTTCTTAGGCAATGTCTGAAGGCAACATTTTGACCAATCGACTAAACGAGAACCAGCGCAGGGAATCTAAAACACAACCTATCTTTTCTCGACAACGAACTGGGCGCGTATAGACGGCCCAGCCATCCATAATGCAGTCAGTACACGAAGACATCGCGAATACATTTTCATTTGCAGCCCGATCCGCCAAATATTACTTTCAAATTGTAAAAAAGGATTGAGAAAAAAATGAACTACATTGTATCGAGCGATAAATTCTAGCACCGGATCCCTCAGCGTCCATCCCCGCCTTGTGTTACTTCTTTTTCTATCTGGCAAACTGATATTCAGTTTTACAGCAGATGTGTGCCGGACGGACATTACCCAGGACCGGGGATACCAACTGCGCATGCGCGACTGTGTGCAACTACTGCACGAGCTGACTCGTTATTAATGCATGCACGCTCGTAAATTGTCTGCACGGAGATGAGAGAAAAAAGCACGAAGAAGAAGAAGCAGTGCACCGGCAATGAATTGGTGATTGGGACGGAGAGCTAGCGAGATCAATTTCCATTTTCTGAGGCCCCGCATAAATTGTCTTTCATCTCTGGGGTGACGTATTGGTTTTTCGGCCGGTGAAAAACAATGGCGGTGAAAGGCAACAGTCTTGTGAAAAAGGCAGTTTAAATTGCAGAATTTTGTGCACATCCTTATGAGACCTTTCACTCTACGAAGTAAGCAAATGAGACCAACTACGCATTTTCTGATGCATCAGTGTTCTGAATTGGGAAAACACGTTTTGAAATCAATGTGACACGTCAGCGTCTTCAAAAAAATATTGAAATGTTGAAACAATATTGCACAATTAAAATGTTACATATTCTAGCAAAAATTAACGACATAAATAAGAAAAGATGAAAACTTATCTGAGCAGAAAAAAAAATCCTTTATAATGAAACAGTGTTTCCGCCATTTTGTGTGCACAAATTCTTGTATTGAATTTTGTGTGCACAAATTCTTATTCTGAATGCGCAGCTGCAACGCCTCTGTGACGCAGAGGCCAAGCTGTGACGTCATAATTGTAGCAATATCCAAATGAAGCCTATGAAAGTGTTGCCTGTCCTCGAACAGATCGAAGCAACTCGAAGCAGTCACCAGAAGCCCACTGCGTCTTAAATTAAATTGTAATCATGTAGAACTGCTCGTCAGAAAAAGAACAACAAAAATTTCCTTTCAATTTAAACGGGTCTCAGGTGCTGAACATAAAAAATACATCAGTATTAATAGATGCAACTGTAGAGAGTAGGGTTTTTTATCACGCACAAAAAAATACAACGCAATCGCATTTCGAATTTGCCAAACGCACGATTTTTTTCCTGGCTCTACTTAAAAGGCCAAATAATACACTCTGTTCGGTTAGAAAAAGAATTACGTGAATTATTTTATTCGCTTGCTCTGCTCTACCCAGCAAAGACATATTATACAGGCGTGAGCCCTCCATAACTTCAAACATTAAAGTGAAGACGTGAGCCCCATATGCCAAACTCTAACTTTATATCTCCTTGAGTGAGAAAAAAAAGGGCACTGCATCCTCTCGCAAAAAAAGAAATCTAAAGCATCGATCGGCCAATCTCGATGAACCTGAAAGAAGGAGGTGGAAAACTGGGGGTTGTTTTATTTCCGGCGGTGGCGGATGGTGAAAAACAGAGCGACTCCCAAATTCCAAAAACTTCACTCGGTAAAATTGAAGAAGAATGATGGAATGGGTAGTGAGAGAAGGATGTAGCTACCCACTGGGTCCACCACCCTTGTTATTACAAGAAAGAAAATATACAACAACAACGAAACGAAGGAAAAAAAAACTTGAGAAGCAAACCCGCATGATCCTCACCTCGAGAGTCTGGCATCGAGGATAAAGAAACGCGGGACTTGCTGTGTGACGTCATCAGTTATCAATTTGATGTCACTCAGTTGCCTGAACAAGCTGGGAGAAGTAACAAAAAAAAATCCTCGTATACGCTGTCGTCGTCATGGGTGTCTGTCTTGAAATACCACAACGGTTAGGCGAGAATGGGGAAAATAAACGATAAAATAAATGCAGCCCTATTGGCGCGAAATGGGGGCACGAATAGCAGCAAAAAATATTATTTACGCATACAAGACTCAATCAATTTTTAAAACCATTATTTGGACAACTATTTCGACGTATCAGGCGCACGCGATATTGCAATTAAATTACAATGTAAACCCCCGCAAACAGCCCCGGAGGGGCCTATAGCTGTGATCAAATAACCAATACCTAATAATTTTCGGCTACTATGCCATTATAATTAAATATTTGACTAATAAATAAATCAGTTGAATTTAAGTACGATGATAGGTTTTAATGTCGTTATATTTACAATCCCACCAGAAAACAACCCGATAATTTGGCCCAAGGTAGGTATTTTTAATGTGTACCAAAAACGTACGTACCGCAACGTACGACGCGTATGACAACGTATCACGGTTTTATTTCCATTCCGATGAAAGTTGTGTGTACGGATATCTTTCGCTCGAAAAATTCCAGAGATGTCGTTCGCGAATTGTACCAAGGGTCACGGCGTGTATTTAGTCCAACGCCCTAACCACCACACCACACGGCACCTTTAATATAAAGCAGACTTCCGATCTTTGCTGATAATTTACGAGACCGACGAAAGGATCATGTAGAACGTAATAGTATTATAAAAAAGTAGTCGGCCGTCAGATTTAGCCGGCGCTGGCAGGGGTAATTACATTTATCGGAGTAGTTTTGGAGTGCAATTGCGTTCATTACTCAGACGGTTTTCCATGTACCGTACAGAAAAGCCGTTACGCTTTCTAGTTTTATGCTGTTGGTAAGGAGGAGGGATGGGTAGTGGCGATATTTCCCTCGCCCATCTCCTCCCCCCAACTTCAGAAAGACCACTTTAGATGAATATATTTACGAAGGGGGATGGGGTGGGTGAGTAGTTTGATGATTCGTCGGCCCGTAGCGGGTAAAAAAGTTGAGCAATTTCACGAAACAATTTCGCCCGCAATGCAGAGAGAAAGCCGATACAGTTGCCTAAAGGTTGAGACGGAAATTGGAATCTCGCTTCGTTATTGCATTGGCACGCTCAAAACAGGTCGACCTGTTTCCAATAGTAATTGCCATCAGAACAAATTGTGTGGTAAGATTTTGTCGTATTAGAATATTCACAATATGTAAAACAAAATGAAGGTAATATTTTGATAATACCATTGATGTGTAATTCGAAATAGTCTCACAGTTTCTCTTTTAATCTTTGTTAACCCTTTTTAATCTTTGTTGACTTTTCTCACCAGAACAAAATTATGCAAGCAACAGATGATAGCAAAAACTTTGTATAAATAACGGTGAACAGAAATAAATTTTAAAAATAAATTTAAAAAAACATTAAAATGGATTTTTACTGTTTTTTTTTTTATTCTCGGTTAATGATTTTTTTACAAGCGAAAAATAAATACGGCCGCCTGCCGAAACCACAATATTGTAGAAATAATTCTGGACTAAACCGTTAAGGAAAGTTCAGCTAATTCTAGTTTTAAATATTTATTGAGATTTTTTTAAGAGAAAGATTTTGATATGGTTTGAAAAATTTAAGTTTTACACTTATCCCTGGCTAGAACTTTGCCGGCAACGGCAAAAACTTTTAACATTTGACTGACAGAATGTGACCATAAAAACCTGAAAGAATCTAACAACAAAAAACTAAAGAAACTTGACAGACAAAATTAACAAAAAATTAAAAGAATCTGACTACCACAACTAACACAAAACTCAACACAGACAGAATATTCAGCACATTACAGTCAGTTTCACAAGAACCAATAAGGACAGTTGATAAGGACAGCTGACCAAAAATTCCGGCGACCCAATTTAATAACGAATTACGTTATTCGGTACTTTTGATGCACTCTGTGTTTATACTCGCTGCCAAACTTTGTTGCACGCAATGTCTGCCCACATTCATGCCGTCGAAAAATTGGTAGTCAGTTTTGCAGACTCGTCGAAACAGTTTTACGTAAGGCACTCTGACATGAGGGGGCGCAGATAGATGCTCAAATTGTCAATTCGCCTAAGCTTTGCTGTCAATCAAATTGCACACACGTAACAAACTACATATACGACTTCGACCAAATGTTGGATGAAGTTTCAATAGGATTTCTATTGCCTTTCGGAATGTCCGAGAAGTTATCCTCATTTGCGCCAGCCGCCTTTACCTCTTAGAGCACGCGACACACGTATTATGGCCCCATATACTTCCAGCAATTCGAAGTTTACTGCCGAAAACACCCGAGTTACTCTAATGCTACTGCATGTAGACGAATGTATAGACTGACCTACAAAGACCCCTTTGCCGAATAGGTGGTCGTCAAATGCGATTTGAACATATCGTCCCTTTTCTCAACTTGTGAATGACGTTGGTTAAATTTATAGGAAAAATTTGGCATCGCCTTTTTTAAAATTACCGTTAGATTCCTCTTTAAGTTTACCATAATTTTAATGAAAGGTTTTTTTCAACGAAAGATAAAAGAGAACAGGACTAGTACACATAAAAATTCGTACACATAACGTAAATAGAACTTACATATATTATGCGGCATGTTCATTGTTCACTGTGTACATTAAATTGCAAAACTTATAAAATAACTTAAATTTGATTCGCTTGTGGTCGAGAACGGTTTTACTCTAATATTATTTTATGGACGCTGTAAAAGATCCTCGCATGCGTCGAGAAAAAATTGGTTCCACCTGAAAATTATCAGGCTAGACTTTCTATCAATAGTTCACGGATCCCAATCCCAAAAATCAAACGCGTCCCGCCCAAACCAAGCAAATAGCTGTTGGCATTTCTTTTGTAGAGAAATGTCTAGCTAGCTCTCTCTCCTCAGAACATTCCAATCCAATTAGGAGTTGATAGAGCAATTCAGCGAGTTGCTCAGAGGTAGTTGTCATTAAGTATATGGTTAGCCTATCACAAACCCAGTGAAGAAATTCTCAAAGGCCGTGGAGGTCGCTGTCGTCGATGTCATGACTAAGTGACGATCGTCCCACTTATCTCGTTGACTTGGGGTTTTTCTTCTTGAGATCGGGTGGTCCAGTTTAAGGAAATATACAAAGCTGTAAAAAGCATTTTATATTAAAAATAAATAAAACCGAAAAGGGTAATAAAATCTAAACCAAAGAAGTCCACGATTTTGGCATGAAGTACGACTACAATTCTTAAACATTAATAGCAGTAGGGTTAGAGCATTGCAACACAACAGTCGTTATTAAAAAGAGCGTGGCGATCTCGCACCAGAAATTGCGGCGTTTTTAAGTGGTTTGACTTTAAAGCTAGCATTTTCGGTGGACACCTCAGGATAATATTACACATAAACGGTACGAATCCGTAATAGTTTTTACACGCACTCATCCAATATGATTTTTACCTGTTAAAATCTAGAAGAGCATAAATATTTGGCTTATTGGTCAGTTTTATTGCGCAATAAAAATAGTGATCTAAAATAAATATATTACAAATCTGGTACAATCATAATGCAGAAACTGTTGGATGTATTTCTTAGCGTTCTTTGGATTTTCATCATGGTACAAAGATCGAGTTTCGGTTCATGGTCCAAAGAGGATATCGACCCAGGGGTTGATAAATTTCTAAATAAAAAACGGAAGCCGATACATTTATTTTCGCATTAGTGAGCGCGCTCAGAGGCATCAGTGAGCAGATGCCACTGCCGGGGCTATATTAAGAAGCAATATCTGCTTATTTGCACGTTGAAGAATACACACTAAAAAAATAATGAGCACGTGTTCTACAAGGCGATGCGCGTCTGCCGCTTCATACATCACGCGCCAGATGGCGCCGCTCCACAAATTTTTATTCCTGGTTCTCTACATATGATATTTTATCTTTGGATGAGAGGAACATGTGTTGTACAACTCCCATCACAAATTTCTGATACCATTAGCTTTTCTCATTTGTTTACACTTTCCATTTTATGATATCGATTGATGCCAAACTCATTTTTTTAATTAAACCTAGAGTTTAAATTTCTCGGCTAGAATAATATTCTATCCACTCGTTTTCAAGAATGAAAAAGTGAAGTATTTTGTCTGCGGTTGCTTTTAACCTCGCCGCAAAATCGATATTTAATTAAAAATGAAGTGATGGCATAGTTTCACTCTACAGTGTGTACTCGTGTTGTGTTCCTAGTCGAAGCACAAACTCGAGACGCAAACGCACACTCACGAAATAATGACTTCCGGTTGAATTTAGTTTACTGGTTCGACACAGATCCGATAGCGAAGGAAAGCTCGCTCGCGCACAAGTCGTTACAAATTTTGTTTTCTCTTGATATTTCTATAGGCAGGCAATCACACAATACATTGATGCATTGCAATGAAGCTCCATTTATATTTTGCATCGAATCGCAAATATCTCAAGTTGCCCCGTGATTTCCAATGGCAAGCAATCACACAATGCATTGGGCAAAGAAGCTCAATTTAAAACTGCATTGAATCGCAAAAGGCTGGTGAAGGTCAAGTTCTAATTTGCGGTTCGACGATCCCAGGTTCTATCCTTGGGGCGGGCCAGAGCGTTCGCTTGATCAACGTTTTAGTAGATGCGTGATAACATTTAGCCAAGAGGGTAAACATTTTTGTGAAATTGCACTTGCATTTGCAGGATGATTAATCAAGGGATCGTTGTCCCAGAAAAGACAAAAATGCCCTTCAGCAAAATTGTGATCTCAACGATCCGTTATGGAGAAAATGTCTGGATGGGGCTAACAAAAACAAACAAACGATAGACGTTCCTATCTTTAAAGTTTTCTCGTCGAAAACTGTTGTCGTTTGCCGTCATCGTATATCGCCACCCCCCCCACAAAACGTCAACACCAGACGGGGACGGGTATAAGCACCCCCTCACCATCACCATCCACCCCACTAACGCAAAACCGGAGAAGAGGCTTATCACTTTTACGATCCTTTGTCTTGACAGTGTCAGCGGTTACTCAGACTGCAAATTAGCAGCTATCATCAACATCACGCGACACCATATTTTTACTGTAGGCCTGTTTGTTTACGAGACATTAGACGAAGGAGGTTTAGGATTGAGATGAAGGAGGGGGAAATGATGGGGCGGGTGGATTCTCTTATGGCGACACGAGAACTTGAACGATATTCAAGCTAGAGATCAAGACTTTCCTCGTCAGCCAAAGTCGTTCATTTCCAATTTAGTCGAATTTAAGAAAGTTGCCAGCGATGATTATCTAATCCCTCGCTTTCCAAACTCTGCTTCGCGGGCATTTCCCTGGGGCTCCGCGGCTACTCCCTTAAATAAAATAAATAATTAAAATAAATAATCACTTATATTAAAGGGTGCTGCGTCAATAAAATTGTTAGCCTCTAAAGAGCTCCACCATTAAAATTGGTAGTCTTTAAAAGGCTTCACCGTTAAAATTAGTAGCCTCTAAGGGGCTCTGCCATTGAAATTAGTTTTAAAAAGAGCTCCGCAAGTCAAAAAGTTTGAGAAACACTGATATAATCTTATCGTCTTACCATACAACGTTTTATTGAACTAATCATTTGTGAACAAGAACTTATTTTTATTTTCAAACGTGACTATACAATCACTAATTAATCGTGAAAGTTATTTAAAGTAATCCTTAAAAGAAATACATTTTTGTGATCCGATAACTATAAACACAACAGAGGCACAAGTCTTACAAATCTCTTCTTGTCTTGAGTGAACACCCGCCTGTCATGTAGGCTCAACTAGCGTGCTGATGTAGATGATGGGGTTAGCAACACTGAATGTCGACTATCAAAGCCGATAATCGTCAACGGCTAAGACCATAATAACATAATAATTATAGAGTGATTAATAATTATAGCATGTTGTTATTACGACATCGGTACGGCCGTAAGAACGATAGCAGCGTATGCTTTCGGTTAAGCCTTAGTCTAGTGTCGTATCTGTGCATTTATGGGCTAACTTTTATAGGAAGGAGACTTTCGCGCAAGAGTCTCTGATAAAATTTATGATGTCTAAAAATTGCTGCTGGTGTTCTAAACTTTTCTCTAGTTCTTATCTGATGTACGCACGTGCCAGCTAGGTTAAGGTCAATGTTGTAAACTAAAACTAAAATCCATAAGTTGTTTGAGACATATTTTTAGTTCAATATTTTCTATTCCAAAGAGCGTGAATTTAGTCATATAATATAAAGTATTTTTATATAATTCGGTGTACATGTACATGTATATTATATTTTGTAAGGAAATTTCTATTTACATTTCTGACAAACACATTTAGTAATAATGTATATTATATTTTGTAAGGAAATTTCTATTTACATTTCTGACAAACACATTTAGTAATAATTAAACCTCTTAAAAGAAATCTTCCCATAGAGAAATTATGATGGAAAATACTAATCAGCTATAAGCGTTAATAATAGATAAACGTAGTTTAGACGTTTACAGAAACAGAAATCGAATAGTAGCAAGACCACAAAACAAAATAAATGTTCTGTACGTCGAGCAAAAAAATAAATGATTGTATTTATTTTTAAAAAATTAGATGTTTGGCTACTGACTAAACTAAATTTAGAGATTTTCTTATATAGGTTTTTTGGTCTAGGGGTGTCCGAAAAGTTACGCAATAAGATGACATATTGAAATGTACCCATTATTTGAGATTTTCTGTATTAGCAACTTGAAATTTGGATTGGATCTAAAATATGGAAAAACGTTTTAATTTTTTAATGAAATTAAGTAATTGAACAGCTGGTTGTGTCTGTCATACAGCAACTTATAATTAATTATATTTTAAAAAATTCAAAATTGTACGGCCCAAAAACTAGGTAGAGCAAACGCAAAATCGCAAGTAAAAAAAAAATTGCTAAGACAACGTAAGACCACGCATGTACATCGAAAAGTAAAAAAAAAGGTTTATACGAGTTTCACTGTCCATTTCGGACACTACTACCTCTCGTAATCTTTTATATTTTCAATAGTCGCGCTAGACTCGTTTTTTAATCAAAATCTTGTTCGAATCGATGCGCAGTTGGCAGCGGTTTCAATTACCCGAAAACCACCACTTTCTGTGGTCAGACAGGCGAATATGTCATGACGGGTCAACTTGTGATCCGGATCGCGAAGACATGCCAGCTATACTACATGCTACGGAAGGGGGGAGATTCGCTTTTTAGGCTTTATACCGTATTTCATTAGTGGTGGGCTCTCACTGGCCGCTCTAAGGTCAATGCATTTGTCAGGCTGCCTGAGATGCGTCCACTAGCTGAGATCAAATTCAGAGAACCTGAAGGGGCAGACGGCAAATTTGAGACTTATTCAGAATTTCCGGTCGTAGCCTAGTCGGTATTACAACCGGCTGCGGTGCAGTTGTCTTGGGTTCCAGTCCCGGCTCGACCTCTCGTTTATTTTATCAGGAGTACTGGTGAAAATGTCCTCTTCACGCATTGCTCCTTAGGATTGAAAATAATCATAAAATTGATACCACTAACGCAAGGAATTCTTAGGAATTGTCGACCGAGACTTCCGTAATTTTTCGGACGAGGGAAATCCCTACCTTCCTTCGGAATGGAAGTAAAGTCGTGGTCTTGTGCCTGTGCCACTTTAGGTACATGTACACCCTAACTAGGTATTAAGTTTGGGAAAAACAAATTCACCATTGATACATGAAAGCTTCCATAACCACAATTCAAAATAAAACGCCGGAAGAAAAGCTAATAAAACATCATACTTCAAATACACAGTACGTACTATGTAAGTAGTATGTATACTTTCTGTACGTTTTCTTGCCTGATATGCTCAATAGAATTTCATCCAATTAATTACACATTCAGCGTTATGAAAATAAATATATTAAAGTACCAGATCCAAACAAAATTCAGTTCTCATTAAGTTTTCCTAAACACATTTTTTTATGTTGTATATTTTTCCTAAGTGCTTTCATTTGTTTTGTCAAACTTTAAAACGACATTGAATAGCTTAGATATCTCCCAGACATCATTGAAATATTTCCTGCTGTTTTAAACATAGAGTATTAAACCATATAAACCACATGAGTACTTTTGAAAATGGCGCATTCAGAAAAAAAAAACAAGACACTGTTCTCGTCTTATTTCAACAACATTCTATTCGAACAAAAAAAGTTACTAGCCAAATTCATTTTACTAGACCTCAGACAAGACTTTTGTAGTAGCTTAAGCCGCAACACAAAAATGGTTTTCTTTCTTACAAAAAGGGCAGAAGAAACATCCGGAGAAATCTGGGAAGGATAAAAATGTTTTATTGTCTCGAAGAATGAATACCCGCATGGGCCATCGGTCAGCGAAACTCATCTTCGAATTTTTGCCACTTGAGGTTCTCCCGCGCTCGTCCCGTCAAAAGACGGCGTTTCGCGATAAGAGGAGCCCCCAGACGACAGGTCGGAGATCACTTTTTTCCTGTCGCCATAGCAACATTTATTCCAAAGAAAATGTCGACTATCTGCTGCCCCACACCAGTGCACCAATCTTGGTCTATCGAATTACGCATCGCGGGTGGTTGAAAAATAATTTTTAAAAAACATTCTAGTACATCTTGTTAGGGATTTATTTACCACATGCGATAAGATTTTTTAGGTTCAGTCGCAGTTCAGTTTAGGTTTGGACTCTCGTTAAATTGTACGTACCGATGGCTCAGTGGGTATGGCAACATCCTAAGAAACCGACAGTCCCAGGTTTGATTCCCGGCGCAGGCTTTCGTTTATTCGTTAGCCTGGGGTACTGACGTCACCCCTGAGCTTCCATTAGGGAGTCCAGAGCTTAGGGGTGGATCCTGTAGCCTGGCTATTACACTATTACAGCTGACATTGCCCCTCGCACATCTCCATAGAGACATGAGGGTACAGTAATCCTGTAGTGCGTTACGCACTACGGTGATTTAAAAAAAAATTAGTCGTTCGTACCACTTGAAAGAAAATCGTCCCCATGGTTGAAAAGTTGCATAATGTTACCAATAATTTCCAATGAATTCCATAATTTCCCATACAATGAAATGGGAAATTATGGAATTACGTGAACAAGTAGTGAATCACAAATATCCCAATGTCAACAGACACTTTCAAGATAAATCAGTTTGAAAGCGTTTTGGAATTATTTATTTCCACAACCCCAATTCTATTATATTATTCAAAAATTGATAAAACAAATTCCGATGACTGATGAATGATGATTTGAATAGATATTTTTTCTATCTTCAACCATTAGATTTTTAATTAAATATGGACACGGTGTGTGAAAATGCATTGCTCAACTTGTGCCCATTAAGCCCATTTTGCCCATCATGATAAATTGTATTTGTTTAGCAACTATTAGTGTTCGTAAACAAAAAAGTAAAGAAATTCCATTTCTCAGGAGACACATCATTCAAGTTTCTCACTTTTGAAATCCCTATTTCGTTAATTTTTTGCACAACCCTCGTAAGAGTGACTCAGTTCCTTTCGAAGCCAACCGATGTCGGGGCGTTCTAATAAACCTTGTGTGTCTTTATTGGATTAGAGCCGGACTCAGGGGCGCGTAATAATTAACCGGTCATCCGACGTGCGTTTTATCACGCGTCCGAGCTTATTAAAATCTTGGTGGGCGCCGAATCCAGCGTTAAAGAGCTGCGAGCTTGCATAATTAATAACAGCATAAATAGACAGCCCGTCTTTGCGAAAACTGGACGCTCGCGCACGGGCACGTTCTAATCGACGAAAACATTCGTGAACGTGACACGCACATCGAGATAATCTAAAACAATACGTTTTCTGTAGTGCTTTATAATCTATAGGTGACATCTCTACTACTCAATATAGACTGAATAGAATAACGGAAACTTCCGCCTCACAGTTAGAAAGAAAATACAAAAAAAACAGAATCACAACACTCAAAATATTGCATCCGCTTATGGGGTTGCGCCTTTGAACGAACCCTTGCGATAATTTTCGCATTGAACGAAATACATCCTTAAAATCTAAACAGTTTAAGATTGCGTCTGCCAAATAAAATCAGTACAATGTTGAAAAACAATTAATTTCGATCAGATTGCTTGAAGAAGAATTCTGTTTGTCCATTTTCATTGGCGCTGAGCCAGGACTTTATCGCCTTAATTGCTTAATTGCCTTTGCTAAATCGACTGAATATAAAATCAGGCCAGTTACGTCACGGCAGTTGGAGAGCAGGAAGGCGTGGTCACCGAGTCATTATCGAAACGTTGGCAAAGCTTGCCGAATAAATTATTTGCCGCTAATGTACACAGTATATCCTGACAGCATCCGTTCCCACTTGAGAATCCGCCAGACAAAACTGTCCTATTTCGAGCTCGGATTTATGGACAGAGATCCTATTTCTCAACGCCATCCTTCCCAGCCTCACTCGTGGTCAGACGTTATTTAGACGCGATCAAGATGCAGACATGGCGAGCGAACCAATGTGGTTATTTTCTCAAAATGCAAGATGCGAAATTTAGTCATTCTCATTGACTGTATTTTTCCTTATTACAAAGTGCTCGCCACGCATCAACCACTATTACAACAAATACAGAATATCAATATTTCACGCAAATAAAAATCTAACTCATTCAACAAATACATTTTACATAGACTCAAACCGTAAAATAGAATGTGGAATGCTTATTTCGGATTTACATTCAAATCTACTTAAGCGATTACATTTCCAATTTTCAAATCGAATAAGTCATCGAATTACTAGGACATGCCTACATACAGTGTTATTAGATATTCATGATTTTTTAAGTTGATAAATTAACCTTTAGGGCTCAAAACTTATTCTAAATAGAAAGGTTGTAGTCCAGACTGTATCGTTGCCACTGTTTTGTTGTGGGCTAAATTCCCGTTAATCGTTTAATCGACTCCAAAGTACTGGTGCCAATCAAACAGTCCAATGACATAGCAACAGCAGTACTAGTCTCTGCATAGACATTACTTAACAATTGAATTATTTCGCTACATTGCATTCAGTACGGCTAACCCCTACACGGGTCTCAGCAAGTTATGATTGTAAACGCTGGTGCATGCATGACTGGAAAGATGCTTTCAATTATGCACGTGGCGGCGCCTGACTAATGGTTACCGATTTAACACCCGTTCCCCCACCCACTTAAATACACTATGGTGTTCGCATGTATAGCGTGGTACTGCTTCAGCGTCTACGCACAGCACGAACGTCCGGCCGAGATAAGCAAGCTGCGCGTGGATCGAAAAGCGGCTTTCCATGAAATACCAAAAAGTGGCGCCAGATGACTGGAACATCAGCGGCAGCAGCAAACCATCCGCAAATCCCCAATGGGGTACACACATATGATATCTGATCGGGTCCTGGGAGAGATGGAGAAGCTGGCGGTTGGAGTATTTTGAGCTGTGGATCTTGCAACAGGGGGTTGAATCGTTCAGTGGAAATGAGTGTTGCTGTGTGGTAACAGGACACATTTTGGGTCTTTGCAATTCGTAGGCGACAGAAATGATGAAAACTATTGAAATAGACAAGTTGATATATGTTAGAAAATTAACGACTTTGTCAATACGCATATCGCCAAGAGAACCGAAGAACATCGGTCAAATAATCATTTTATGGAACCTAATAAATTTTTAGATGCGCATTGTAAGAAAAGTGGGATTGTTTTAGACAAATTGTAATTTTACGCGATGCTGCAATTTAAGCAGAAGTTCGTTCCAAAGATCGTTCAGATTCCAAAGCTCGTTCAGAGAACGAAGAACTGACAAAAATTATCTGAGATGCCGACATTTTCTCTCATCGTGTGGACGAGCCTTAATCTATCCAGCCACTTTGAGAATATTCTAACCGCTCACGAAAACAGTCTCGTGACTTATTCTTCGTTCATGTTTCTCTGGCCAGTGCAGAAACTGTGCCAAAATCTCGAGCGAGGCTGAGCAAGGTTGGCAGTTACGATTTGCCGGGTAATTTATATAAACAAAAGCGTCCCTCCCCCGCCCCCGCCTAGAGGGGAGTTTCGTGACTGGAGCCCATCGAGCACGGAACGGACGGAGAGAGGCCGGGCGGCCAGACGGAGCGATATCCGCCGCCCGAACATTAAACGCGTACGCTCGCTACTCCATCAACCCGTCATCGAATAATATTGCAGTGGTGATGCAGTAGCAAATAGAGTGGGTGTGTAGAAGGGAGGGGTGGTGGTGGGGGATACCAAAACTGGAAGCTATTCATCCGCAAAATTGTGACCTTGGCATTGAGCGTCGCCATTACTGGAGATGGAGACGACCATGAACATCGTCACCGCTTTTGGAAGGAGGAAAAAAAAAGAGAGGCTGCTGGGGGAAAATAGCATCTTTTCGTTTAGATGTTCCGCGCGCCAAGAACGAATAAGATGGTCCACCAGATAGTCGTCCGCCAAGTTTTATGGGGAAATAAGTGAGCAGCAGTGGGACTACGAGACAAGAGGGTGACGTGACCTCCTCTCGTTGCTTGTTCAGAAATCAAGGGTATTACAAGAGTCCGGTATTCCTTAACGTCTCTGACGACAATTATTATGTTAGTTAATCAATATTTTGAAGTCCTTACTGTATTTGACTATTCAATTTATTAGTCTAGTATTTTACAGTGCTGGGTAGGAACGGAGCAGAAAAGTTCCGTTCCTAAGAATTGGTTCCTTTTTGAGGAACTTAGGTTAATTTTATTTATGAAGGAACTGGAACGGGAACTGGTTCTTTTTTATTAACTGGAACCGGGATTCATTATCTGCGAGTATAATTTTCTAAACGTTGTCAAAATAATTTGACAGCATCAAACATAAATTGTTAACGATTTTGATCTATATCCGCAAATCGGCATATGTCCTTTAGACCAGTTTCTGCATATGTCTTATTTGGCGTATGTTTTACTTAGATCATAAATAACACATATGACAAAAGCTAATTTACACGTGTTTGTTTGTGCGATAATTATCGCTATATCAATGGTTTTCGAGCTCCCCGAGCAAATCATTGATTTTATGAGTTCCCTCGGCTCATAGTTAGTCTCATTCAACCAAGTATTACATGGCTGAACATTCGCACATAGATAGCGATCCAAGTAGCAAAAGAAAGAGAGTAGAAAAAAAGAACACAATTTCACAATATATTCATGACGACATGAGCATGCGTAGCGCGAGGCTCAAGTTTCGATTTAAAACGAAACACAGCTCCCGGTTATTGGATACATTCTGCTTGCCGTGATTTTGAAAGCGGGTGAGAGTGGGGAGTGGGGGCCGTGTGCCTAACGTAAAATTTATGCGCGCTTCGCTTTTCGATTTGCATCGAAATTTATTTCGGAAGAGAGCGGGGCGTGATTCTTCTATATCGAGGATGTTTCGCTCCAGGCCTCCTCCTTCACTCTTCTCTCCTCTCCCTCCATTCGTCAGTATCACCCGATCGATTCTCTTTTTAGTAGAGGTGAAACTTTTGAAGCACGTACCTTTCTTACCCACAAACCACCAAGCCATCACCTCCCTCTTATTAGCACAGCCCGGATGTTCGTGCAAATTCGTTTTATTTTTTATTTATTTCTTCATTGGAAGACCTGAGTCACGAACATTTCATAGAAATGCCATCACGTGTTATAAATGAAATTACTTTTTTCGCTCCTGCATGGTAAAATTATTTCTTTTAATTTATATGCCAACGCAATTTTACTATGCTTATTTGTTAAGCTACTAGTATACTTCAAATACTGACTTATCTTTTATTAGGAACGCGCAATATGTTTTTGGAATCATTTTTTCCCGGAATATTATTTTAAAAATAACGTTTGCGTGGACTTTAGCGAGATTTGGTACACATGGAATGGAAATATTAATCAGCGCCTTCAGGCATACGAGCATTTATTTCAATTATATTTCCCATTAAATTTTTTCCCTATTATTATTATTTTTTAATTCTTTAAGAATTTTTTATTTCTTTCAGATCCGGTTCCCTCTACCTCTAAGTGTACGTACGCACGCCAAGAGTGCCAACCCAGAAAATTCAATTACAGAGTGTACGGAAACACAATTCAAAAAAGCGCTGCATTTCACCTACAAAGCGCGAGTGCGGATAAGAGCGGGGGGAAATAAATGAACATCGTTTTTGGCTTACAATTTTTCAATATGCGCAGCACATGTACATCGGAAAGCGGGGGGGAGGGGGGGCTGATGGTGACGATGTACCATCAGATGAGGGCGGCCTGATTTTTTTCATCTCCTGTACCTCTATTCTTTCGACACTGAAAGAATCGTTGATTAGCGCAGTTTCGGTTGGGCGGAAAACAAGGTTTGTCTTTTTTACGTGCAGGATCCACGGTGGATAGCTGAAGTCGTGTAATGTACCGTGGTAAGGTGGGGGTGTCGTTTCGACTAGAGCCGAAATGTTATGTGCAATTCTTTCGCAGTTGAATTTGATGTCGAATTAGGTACGAAACAGTGACTTTAAACTAGGGTGAGCGAAGCTCTAGTTTGGTGCTGATTTGACAAACTGCTCGTTTAATCTGCACTCAACCGGTACAATCGGTACAAGTTATAATATGAATCGTTCCAATTTGGTTTTCTTATATTAGAAAGATCATCTAGCGATCAGCTTTATGGCTTTGCCGGCGAAAGCGGTTGGCTGGTGGTTTTTTTGCATGTAAAGGTTGCGTTTAAATATCCGTACCTAAGGAGACCCTTCATATTTAAAAAATTGTGATCTTCCAATCTACTAGCATACATGTAGACGATGCATTAACAAAAGTAACAAAAATGTTGTTAATAATAGCCAAAAACACTCATCAATAGCTTACCACCTGAGTATAGCATTATACATGGAATTATACCACGCATATTGAATAACATCATTTTTTAATAAACATTTTTTTTTCATAAACATTATTTTCCGACGAGGCCTTGCGGTATTTTATGCAGTGTCTCCTGACATTTTATAGTTATATTTCATAAATATATTGATAATTATAAACAACTTAAAAAATCACGCTTGTGTTAACTTGTATTCAAAATATTTCCTCGACCTTAGAGAAACTGAAACGGCAACTTCTTGTGTATTATTTTATTTAAATTTTTAACAAGAACTTTTATCACAATTACCGATGGTGTAGAA
>JAUJYS010001187.1:0-18366 GCA_033995665.1 Melogona broelemanni | reverse complement strand
CCCGGCGCAGGCTTTCGTTTATTCGATTCTGTGGTACTGGAATGTGCCCCTCATATATCACCGCAGCGACGCGAGGGTACAATAACCTCCTGTAGTGTTATTCACTATAGTGATCCGAAATAAAAAAAAGAGCAACTGGCGGGCATTGTATCGTTATCTCTCTGTTGTTTACAACGACGTTCAGAAGATGATAAAATTGCGCTCAATTTTCTTGAAATATTTTTTGAGCTTAAACGGAAATATCATGAAATGTATATTTATTCAGCTTTTCGAATGAACTTGCGGCTATACCGATTGTCATTTGTTAGTAGGATTATGTACACTTACGTTTATAAACAGCTCAAAGGTTCGCAATGACTTACTTCATATTTGTGCCAAATTTCATAACAATTCGGCCATTTTTAGCTGACCTATGGAGTTACTGCGGGAGGGATTCGCAAAATTTTCGCTCACGGTGTATATTCTATATCCTCGCGTCTATTTCATTTTGGCTTTCTGGAACAAATTCATTTTCATCTTTATACATAACGTCACTGGCCGTAGATGCACGCGCGAGCCCGTATGTAGAATACATGTGTATAAACGCGGCTATGTACTTAGTATAGGAACCCTCTCCCCTCCCCCTCCCCACCAGTCCCCCGGTTGGTCGTGGTGAAGAGTTGGCAGAATTCGCGCAATTAGCTCGGGCAAATTGAGCAACACGCGGGAGTCACGAGTGGGGTCTCCGGCTGTCGAGTTTGTAGGACAGAATTAAAATTTCATGTTTTCCACTTGCCGGAGAGCAGGCACCGAACACGCTCAAAGAGATGTAAGGGTGATATGATGATCGAAATACACCTTGAACCCGACACCCGGGTTCACATGGGCGTTAATTATTAGATTTAATTTAAGGGTATATTTGTTTATTAACGAATTCTCGTCAAAATTATCAAATAGTTAAACGATGTTGGTGTATAAAATATACACGCAGACAGATGTAGCATTAATTACTTAACTAACTTACTATCGGACTTTAAAATCGCTGATTTTATTTACGTTTAATTAGTTTTTCTCAATTAATTATCAAATAGTGTTTGACGGCATGCAGAGGATTAGGCTTTCACATTTTAGAGTTCAAGTTTAAAGTTTCCAGAATCGACATTTCATTCCATAGACGTATGAGATTATGCGAAATTCCCTTCAAGTCTTGGTCGAGGTTTTTTTATTTAAAATGCAGACCGGTTTAGTTTATACCCATGCATAGGCAGTCAAAAGTCGCACCAGGACTTCGAAATTTTGATTAAAATGAAATTTAGTGACGTCACAGCCGAAAGACTGCCAAAAGCGTAAGAATATTAAGAGATGAGATAAGACGATCTCATCTGTATATTAAGAAATTATCGCTGTCACTCAATTGCGTACAAATAACAAAATCAGACTTGTCACCCAGCACTAAGGGCAATAAGCATTTTACAACATAGCGTAACATAACGTAACATAACGTTATATAACGATAATAAACTTGCAATGTTACTTTGCGAAACAGATTCCGTTTTACAGTCTCGTGGTTTCGATGACTCTGAAATCACCAGGCTCCCACCATCCTTTTGGTATTTACCACTCACTTTATATCTTTGAAAAAACGTTCCGAAAAAGACGGGCGTCGAGCGGTGGGATTCGTTATAATTATCGCGCACATAAATATACCAATGGTTAATTATTTATAAATGTATGGAAAGACACGACTAACTGAATGCAAAGGAACCAGACTCGTGCGTGTTATTCGTGGCTACTGTATACGCCTACGGTTTTGGCATCACTGCGAGCACCACAGATGAACCATTAATCCATTACTTTGCAGATAGAGCATGAGGCCAACATATAAGTGACCTAATACAGCGTTAGAAATCAATTTGGAGGCTGCTAACCCTAAATCCAAGACATTAACATCGATTTACGAGAAAAATTATTTCTATTGCAATTACCGTGATTCTATGTAGGTACGGTTTTTGCAATGTCAAAAAACCCATAAATGGGCAAAGGAGAAATAAAAAAAGAAATAACTATAAATGCATGAAGGAAATTGAATTTTCCGTTCACTTATTGTCTATGTAAAGAATAAATATTCTTTCAAGGTAACAAAATTTATTTATTTTTAGAGTCTAAAGTTAATTACAAAACTCGAGACGTGTTAAAACCTACATCAAGCTTGTAGCCAAGCCAACATGTTTCACTATTTTAGTAATAAACCTTTCGATACTAGTTCCGGTATATCCGAACTCCGTAAATCAAAATCCACGCTCACCCCGCTAACTTCCATTGACATTAATTAATCTAAATCGCGTAATGCCTTTCAATACCGTATAAAACCCAGAAATATTACTGCCACCCAAGCCAACCTCAATTTCATGACACGAGCTCATAAAAAAAATGGTCTTCAGCACTATTTTCACAATATGTATGTGTGTTGGATTCTTATAAGCAAGGATGGGATATCGATTAAGCTCGATTCAAAAGTTCGCCGTGGGTCTCACGAGCATCTGGCTTTTCAGATCGAATCATTGAAATTGCGCCACGATGGCTTCCTCTCGTCGTCGTGTGTGTGTGTGTCGTACATGCACCGAAATAGGCTTTAATAACTTCGGGGAGTTCTCGGATTAATAAAGGATATTAATGCCGGCTACGCCAACGTGTATTTATGATGCTCTCCAAACAGACACGCTGTTCATTGTGTACACAACCAAAAGGTCGTTATATGTGTGTGTGTGTGTGCGCGCGCTTTGGATATTCGGCCGTTCCGTGCCTCCAGGCACGCAACTCTATTAACCCGCAAAGGTTGCTCACGGCTAGTCCAAAACCGGTATAGCAAAATATTTTCCCGAGACCCGATGGGAAACAGAATTATTCTAGGAGATGGGGTTTTATTTTTAAATTTGAAATTATCAATAGAATTAGAAACCAGATGTATTTTCATAATTTTTATGATCATTTTAATATAATTATCGAAAAATTCAGCACAAAAAAATTAATTATTACTCATGAATTTTTACTTATAAATTAAATCAGAAGTTTGGTTGATTTAATAATGATGTAAGTACGTAAATGCCACGTTAACGTAAACAGTTAACTTCGTTGAAGGTGAAACAATTGCATTCGAGTATTATTTATCATTAATTTCATATTAGTTATTTAAAATAAAGAAAAATAAAATAAATGCCAATAAATATACCTCGTCCTTATGCTATTGGTACTTACATAAACATATTTGTAAATATAAAAACGAATACAGCATTTTCATTATAACATTTCAAAACTGTTTGTCATATACAGTTTCAATCAAAATTACATTATGTATCCATAAAATCCGAACATTTTAATTCTGCTTGGGTAAGTCAAAATATCCATGCAAATCGATGTTTCCATACTCTGTACTATAGAAGACCAACGTTCGTACATTGAGCTAAAAACGCATCAGATTTTTTTAGTTCGAATCGCATTCGATATCAGGTGCCACGGATAGACAGATGGTCTAAGGAGCGAGTTTGGTCGGGGAGTGTGGGGAAGGGGAGTGACTTCTATGAATAGCCACATAGACACGTCAATCACGCGCACGAAATGGCACATGCGAAAGTGGTGAACAACGCCTACCGGCTACAATTAAGTCCCCGCGAATTTATGACTTAGAAAATGAGGTAATTTCCCTTAATTCCTAAAGCGAGTCGCGACGCGGGTACAGCCAATGCCGTCTACAGCGCGCCTCAGCGAGCGCTTGCATCCGCGACCAACACACCTACTGCAGCGATCGCGATAAAGCAATTTATCCGTTTGCGCAAATGCGTCTTGATCAATGTCGATCGAGATTGGCGAGACGACTGATGTGTTACGGTGCGTCGAGCGCGAGCTAGCGATCAAGTAGAAGATTAAGGAATTTGAGAGCTCGATCAATTATTTAATCGTCGTAGCCCAAGCGGAGGAGCGACCGACTGGGGTTCGACGGTTCCGGGTTCGTTTCCAGACTAGGGCTCTCGTTTATTCGAAGTACCGTGTAACCTGAGGTGAAAATGTGACCGCCATATAATGTTCAATTGTTTTGTGGGGTACAAAATCAGCTGATACACTTTAGTGATTGACCAGTTCAGATTGTAAAACAAATACCCATTTTATCTTCACGCAAAAGATGCTCAGACACGTGGAAACTAAATTATTGATTTTATAATGCTCTTAAATTCAGACACCAATTCAAGAACCTGAAAGCATATGACATACATTTTTAGGATGATGGACTCCAAAAGATGGACTGGAATTTCTTTTATTGGAAAAAAAACGATCTCCAAATTAAGAATTTACTTTTCCCCAGTTGAATCTGACAGATGCATCCTTCAATAAAAGAACATAAATATATTTTTTTCCTAGCCAACTTTCCAGCCGATCGAAGTCAGTACAGAGCGGAAGTGGAAAAGAAAGGAACTGTGCCAAACCGGAAATGTGCACCAGCAGTCGCAGCGTTATCAATATAATTTAAAGTAACGACGGCCGATTTTCAATAACGGTTATTCATGTGCGGAAACGCGAGAGCCTTGGCGTTCGGTCAAGTCTGGATTTTATGCAGCGCTACATACGAGTACATGCGACTGCTCCCAGGGCGGAAATGACGAGGCAGGAGGGAGGGGAATCAATAGTACGTGGGCATAAGAAATCCATATTTGGATTTCTGCGCATCGGTCAATAAAAATGGTTCGGACAACTTTTTTGTTTAAATCGTGCAGTTTTTGGACTCTGCTTTTCTGAACTGAAGAGGTTCGCTCCTGAACCCAAAGCCGTCGCTCTGCAACTGACATGTTTTACACGAGTTGGTGTTACCGTCTGTGTTCGATTGGCGCATATTAGTTATTGTATTGACGCAAACCAGGTATAAACAAGAAGTATCAAGTGCCAAACGCGAGTAAAATTACGGTAGAAAAAAATTAGACAAACGTATAAAAAGTTGTATATTCGATTGCTTTGGCAACGGTTTTCCTTGAGATTTAAATTCAAACATATACAGTATACAAATTTAATGATATATTAACAGATAAAAACAGAAACATGAACAGATTATTTCTTTATTCCTTCTAGTTACATTTGCTTACAAAAGTCCAAAATTTAACCAGGAGAGTTCTAGTAAATCATGTGACCGTATTTCTGTGTTATTCTGCTCATAAACTACGATTCTAGATTGTAGAAATACAATATGAACATTCTATATTTATTTCAAGACTAGTCTTAAGTTTATAAGACAGCGTAATTTACGCATGACAGAACAAACTGACTTTCTTGCTTACTACTTTCTCCTCACTTAATTTGACACGAATGTCTTTACGCTGAATTTATTAAACGAAGCAATACGCATTTTCTATTTCATAAATAAATGAAACTAATACAATGTACACACGTAACATACAAATGTCACATACAAATGTGGCATAGTTCATTGAAATACGAGCCTTGCGCTGACAGCTTATTCCCGGTTATGCCTAACCGAGTGCGGTATTGCATTTCTTAAGTTTTAAATCAACTAACCACAGTCACACAGATGCATAGCTTTTCTTAACAAGAACAAAAAAAGAAATATTCGCGTGTGCGCAATAGGTGTTTGGCAGTTGCTAGACATGAAGGAAAGGAGGAAGAAAATACGCCCCCAAAAAGAAGTTTGGCTGCTGCCAATATTGGAACTACAAGAAATTTACTGTTTCTGAAAATGTTTCTTGCTGCCAACTTGAGAGGGGGGAAACTCGTCCAAGTGGAAAAAATCAAAATTCCTTGATCCGAACGCGAGCCCCGACACGCATCTCGCCATAAATTTGATGAAACAAAATGGCCGCCACTTTAGTATAAACAGTATTCCGCATCAGTGCCAGATGACGCCAACCAATAGCGTCCGTACGGAATCGAGAAACAGCAAAAACATCGAGATTAACAATGAACGGTGAATTGCCGATTAAAACGAACACTATGTGTGTACAAAGTGTCTGGATTACATGTATTTAATTGTTTGATGTGGATAGTATAATAATGACAAACGTTCACACAATATTTCTATAATGCACATTTTTACCCGCTGCATACCACGATTACGAGTAAATGTGCGCACTTCGATTTTCGTTACTTGAGCTCGACCAGACAGTGGCCATCCGACGAGATCATAATGATGGTCAGGCGCGCAGAGGACAGCTGCAGCTAACGGCCAGTCAAGCCCCCTTAATGGAGACGGTCGCATGCGTCATCGATAGAATGCGCAAAAGGAAATCATTTTTCCATTTAAAGAAAAGAAAATCTGCTGCCAAACAGAAAAAGGTGAATTGAAGGAAATTGTTTGAAAAATTCGACCACAGCCTCTCTACTATAAGGCAGTGGCTTTAAACAACATATTACAAGGAAAGTTTTCAATAATATCTTTATCGAAAAATAATTAATTCATTGAACGCCAGTAATGTACCAAACACAGCACTCTATGCGCTCGTTGCCTCAAAGACAAAATTGAAACTTTCAATTTCGAAAAACAACGGCTTATAAAATGAGGTATCTACACAAATCATACTCAAAAACAAGTGAGCCACCACCGGGAATCGAACCAGGAACAGTTGCGCCACAATTAGGTGCTTTCGTCCATTTAGATTGAAATGCTTGGGGTTGAGCAAAGGGATCACGCGATTCACACTCAATTTGTAATGCCCCTCGCGTCGTCTCCGGACCCCGACCCTCGATCTCCCGACGCCTGGTGACTTCAGGGAGCAGAAGCCCCCTTAGTTTTCTTGGCAGAATACAGAGGTGGTTTGCCATTGCCGTCCTCTGCGCAGTATCTTCAGCAATCCAACGATCGCCTTCACCGGGAATCGAACCCGGATCCGCTGGTTGGCGAGAGAGCACGCTCACCTCTCGGACGTCGGATGGATCGGATCACAATCAATACTGGGCCAGAAGTTGGGGATAGTTTTATTTCTAAAAAAATACACTATACCAAATCGCCTAGGTCTGTAATGTTTGTAGGCTTGCAGCCCGTGCCGCCTTATCTCCACCGATTCTGCTTGGAAGCGTGAGCAATGGTTGCAGCGCAAGGTAGAGACGAAAGATGGTGCGCGCTGGGGGGATAAGTGGTCGCAGTCGTAAAGTTGCCGCCAAAACCCTATAGCACACGGAGGAGCATTCATCGCTGCCTATATTAAATCCTACTGAGAACATAAGTAGCGAGCGACTTGAAGGAATACGTATATATATTTTTTTAAGAATTACGAAATAAGATATGACACGTTAACCAGAGGTCGCTCATGACAACTATTCGCGCTGATGCATTCTACCTGATAATTACATAAAATTATATCAACCATGGAATAATGTTCGAGGTAAAGTAGTTTTTCAATATCCGCCAAAACATCTTTGGAATCTTTTTTTAATTACCTGCAGGAAAGCCGGGTAATTTTCTTAATAGCCAGAATCACTTTGGCACTACAGGAGATTATGTACCCCTCCAGAGCTAGAGCCCAACGGCGTTCCCCTCAGTATTATCCTAGGATCGAATAAAGAAGAGCCCGCGCCGGGAATCGAACCAGGGATCGCCGCACCGCTGTCGGTTTCAATACCGACTGAACAATGACATTTCTCATTTAACACACTGTAAAAATGCAAAGCAGAAATAAAGGAGGATGCTCATCATTTCTGGGTTAGAGAAATTGGAGTGGACAACAGGCTATTCGAATTTAATATCCTAAGATAAACAGTGCTTTAGGTCCAACAGTTCTCAGTAAAAAGAGACGTAAAACTCACATTTAACGACCGAGATCTCCGACATAGCAAAATGCGACAGTGGATGCAGTTCAGTCGATGTTTTTCGAACGACATCGACGTGCCCTTGTGCGACATCGCCCTTCAGGGTGCCTTGGGTCTGGCGAGGATTTGGCAAACGTCGCTCCAGAAATATATATGTGTATATCAATGCGAATGTGCACGCGCGTCCGGATTGAGCTCCCAACTTTTTTTTTTTATATTTCTACATTCATGAATTTCACATTCTTTTGATTGCGTATAGCCGCGCCGTCCACGTGGTTCGAATATTTGTGAGTCCGCTGCACGATGGTCCCCTCCCGCCTCCCGCCTGACGCCATAATATCCATATCCGACATCTCTAGACAGCCACACGTTTCGTCTATCGAGCGGCGCTGAATCTCCCTCAGTCCCGCGTCGATCACGCAAGCGCGCTAAATGAAAACTCCGACGCGTTCTCTCTCAATTGAACAGTATTGTTTCATGTACTGTATAGCTACGGATTTAGCTAAACTGGCGCAAAACGTTAGGACACAAATATAGCTATCACAATATTTTGAATTTCGGAGTTCAAAACATGGTGAAAACTATATTACTCTCTCAATATCCACAATGCCAGGCGTCGTATAGATTCAGCCGCTGCTTTAGGTGTCCGTGCAAAAAAATTGAAGTACGTGCTTTACTTCGGCGTTAAAAACAATATCGTAAATAATTCAATTTTGTGAAAGAATCAACTATAAAATTGTTTGGTTGGTTGGTTAGTCAATCCAGGGACTGGTTCTAACAGCAGCGTGTCGTCTCCGGACGCTAACCTTCGATCACCCGACACCTGCGTTTTTCTTGGCAGAATACAGTGGTGGTTTGCCATTGCCTTCCCCCGCGGAGTATTACGAGCCAATCCAACGATCGGCTGCACTGGGAATCGAACCCAGATCCGTTGGTTGGTGAGCGAGCGCGCTTACCTCTTAGCCAGATCGGATGCAAAATTGCATTACAAATGTATAGGAAATCTTAAAAGTATTGTCCAATGTCCAATTTTCTCGACTTATTTCCAAGCAATGAATCGAACCTAGGACCAACTAGCCTACTTCAGTCGAAAAAAATAAGATGAGTCAAAAATACTTCTAAAGGCTTGATAATTTTGTTTTGTCAGTTTAATTATTTACTGTAGAGCGCCACACTCAGACATGATATGTAATGTGGACATTAACGAATACATAATCTATTTAACTAATTTTGCATATCTCGCAAAAAGTGACATAGCAAAAACAGTCAGTTGATTGAAATGACTCGTTCGCATTCTTTATCATTAAATTTGCAAGTAATTATGTAGATGCTATTGCGATGACACAAAATGAAGTCGAGTAGTGCGTGCGCTACAATTAATATGGACTCGACATACCCGTACATGTCTGAACAGTTGGGCGCGACTGTCAATCAACGTGCGTCTGTGAAGCCTGTAGCAATGAGCAACCGCTGTGGACACTTGTGATTTAAACTATGGCAGTTATTTGTGACAGTGCGATCTTTCCATAGCGGTTGCGGCATACTGGTACATGTCATCTGTCAAATAATGTATATAAAATGTATGCACGGATCACTGTATCGTATGGCAGAATACACTAAATCCTAGAGCTTAAGAGTAACATTTGATTTGAAAAACAAATATTCGACCAGGTGGCACCAGTTGTCAACATACCTATAATGTTAATTGCCATAATTTTTTGTCATTTCCAACAATTAGGTATGTAGATGCTACGATTTGTGAAGCTATAATACGACTACATAACCAAGCGCCATCTATTGTCGATGTCAACAAATACATAAAGTAGACTATTTGGCGCATAAATCGCGTTTCTCTACTTGATAAATAAGTCAAACAACAGCTACTCCTACTGACATACTTTGGAAGCACTTACATTTTTTTTTGTTCAAGAAGAAAACCTAATCTACCTTAACAAATTACACAAAATAATCGAATTGTTCCCAATAGGATCAACAGATACGATAGTCACTATAATGCAAGATACAGTAGTCCTAAATTTAAGTCGACCAGCCTTGCGCGTCAAACATTGGTTATTATCAACAAGAATACCGAGCGTTGCTCAAAAGTACGCCATTTTTATTTCATTTTTTTTTTTTTGAATTCTCCGAACAGCTTGCGAAAACGAGCTTAGTAAATTCGCTGGTAAAGAAGTAAGATCGACCACTTTTTCCATAGTATCTTTAAATAGAAAAAGCTAAGCATTTATGCCCTCGTGATAAAGGGTTTTCGGGTTGTTAAGCCGAAACTGAACGCGTGCGCGGATAACAAAGCGATCTTCGGGGAATCAGCGATACCTGGAATAGATTATGTTCTAAGAATTTCTTATTCCACGAATAGGCTTTGTTTCGAGAGCATGTGTAACCAAGTGTACATTTTAGATACGACAGCTATACTCGTCATAAATGCATGTATACTGATGTTAAAGGCAGAGCAGATCAGTGTGCAGGGTTTGCATGTACATGTACACGCAGCTTAGCCAGTAACCATACATCGCATATTTTGTGATTTACTATAGTGTTGTTAAACTTAATGTTGGACACAATTGTGCCAGATTGGTTGGACCCCGATTAGTTGGACAAGATTTCGAACCAACAACCCAAAAATCCATCAGTAAATAGGGGTCATACATTGGGTCTTTATCTAGAACAATGTAAAAGTAAGATTACATCTTTGTTTTCTTCTAAATACTTTATTGATTGCAAAATAATTATTTTTATTTAGTTTTGGATAAGACGTTAAACAAATGCCCCCCCCCCAATAAAACATTTTTAATTAGAAATTTTAATCTGTAAGTTTACAGAAAATTCCAAAAGTTTCTAAAAGGTTCACTCAAAATAAAGACAAATAATTATATAACTATACCAGCATCATGTTGAAAACATTAATTGAAAATTATGACTGATTTTGTGAATTTATGATGTAATAATTCCTTTCCGTGAATTACCAGAGGCACACCACGTGTACTTCTGGTAATTCCTTATATTTTATGTGTAGGGGAGAGGATGTGGTTCCAGGAAACAAGTTTTCTTTATTGTTTCGTACAGTCAAGACAAGACCAAGAAACCACGTCTCGTCTCCATCGATACCGTGTAATGAACGTTCGTATCACCAGTTAATTACCGACGGTTATGGAAAACCGCAGAGCACAATAAAACCTGGATACCCCCACTACTAGCAACACAACACGTGAAACCATAACGAATATATGAATGTGTCCACTGAAATGGTCGACCCAGCAACAACGACTGAAGCTTTTTGGAACGGGAAGTTTAGGAATTAAAGTATCAATGTCTAAGCCCAGTCCGCCTAACCAGGGCCCGGATGTGTCAGCGTCTGGGAATGGTAGGGAAGGATACGAATCTTTACTGGTTTAATTATTTATTTCCACATTCAAAAATACATTCAGATTTTTTGGGGCGCTGCGTTTTTGTTAGCCGAAAAGCTACCAACACTCATTTGACCCTTGTAGTTTTGATAATGAAAAATGGTGAGACCATTTTTTTGCATTAAAACAAATATTTATTTGCGAATTGTAAATAGCGAGTAATTAAGATAAATACTAGTATAGAATTAATATTATGCAACAAAAATACTTACGCATCTTAAATCTTTTTTTCGCACAATTCAAATAATAGGACTCATTTCACTTTCACGTAATTTACAATCCGGAAAAACAAATTCTAGTCAAAAAACAATTTCAATTGGTACCCGGAAAAATTTATTACAATAAGGCACAATTTTCTCAAATGTAAAATCACTACCGCAATAGTTTGCGCAATACTGCTTAAAATTCTTGTTTACTACCATTATTATGACACATTTTAATGTGTGTTTTAATGGGAGTCAGTTAAAAAAGACGCTTTACCGCAACCACCGTAAAGTCGCCTATAAAAGAGTAGCACATTAAAGCCTACCAATGAGCGCCAGGCCAAATTTTAAAGATTCCAAAAGAGCTACTACGTTATGAAATATTTTGTGAGCAACTTACAAATTGTAGGTGCAAAAGAAAATCAGTCTAGGCCACCTAAATATCCGGGACACTGTAACGCTGGAAGCGTTTGAAAGGGCGCCATTAAATTAAACCCATAAAATAGCCCCAGTCTGAAATGCTACCAACGAACAACTGTTTAGCCACGCGCAACGGTTCGAATTTAACCAGCCCCCCCCCCACACTACATTTGAACACCGCCACCTCGTTTCCAGTGCTCTCGGAATATATTTATGTACAGTATCTACATGCGAAGGGGTTATTGCAAAATGGGTTAGTTCTGGTCAGCTCTGTCAACTTTATGGCGGTATAAAACGTTTTATCACGCTAATATTCCTTGGCTCAAGCGCGGTGGCGCTCCCGTTCGCCACCCACAAGCAAAACGCATGCGCGCAGCAGCAGCAGCAGCAACATAGATAACCATCGCCATGCTCTCCAAAGTTTTAAATGCAAATAAAAACTTGGGCAAGGGGCCGAGGCAGGAATACATGCGACAGCGTTAATTTTATTTCGTAAAGTGTCGGACGAAAATCCATCAACAATAAATCTAAGCGGAAGTAAAACCATCGCGAGTTTTACGCCTAATGGTCAGTTCTAAAAAAAAAAGTTCTTGAAAATCTCCGTTTAAAGACTTTCCGTCCTGCGTGAAACGGTTAGTGGTTTTATGAAGATTAAATGCTTACGCGGAAAAAATGGTAGCTTTTCCTAGACGATTGCAACAAAGTTTTCTAATACGCTGCCAACTTAAGTTTGCGAACAATCTACACCGACGAAGTGGCGACACTCTTACGTCAGACTGACTGTAGACTATGCATAAAATGACGTTTACGTCGACTGACGCATACTGGCTCGCATAGGTTAACCATATACGTCAATTATAAAGACATTCGCTGAATGGATCGTCGTAGCTCAGTCGGTATTGCAACCGATGCGGTTCGGCTGTACCAGGTTCGATTCTCGGTGAGGGCTCTCGTTTACTCGATGCCAGGGTACTAAAAATTTACGCCCCTCACATATTGCAGTGTTGATACGATACAGATAAAAAATAAATTTAAAAAAGTTCATGATCAGAAATAAATTTAATTTAATTAAATAAATCAGATGTAATTTTTTTGTAATATGGTCTTCCAGCGATAAATAAAACAATAGAGTCAGAAAGAAAGAAATAGTTGTATGAAGACAGAAACGACTGCAGACATGCCCCTAAACAATCGAAAATATAAAAATATATTTGTTTAATTATATAGGCACAACTGACTGTATGTAAGCATAAGACTAAACAGTAGATAATGCCAAAACATAAATCGCTAAGTTATCGAGATAAATCGAAGTGAAATGTAAATTTTAAATGGATGTGATCGATATTTTTTTCAAATTTTCTATAACGCAATAGTCCGCTCTGTGAATCGAACCAGGAACCATCATACCAGTAATCCGTGTCCCCAACCAACTGGGCTACGCCTGGACCGTCCTTCGCAATAAAATGAACAACGCAGGTACATTTGTATCGATGTTTGTCCGCGGACCGCAATGCGTGATTTCAAGCATTTTTGGCACGCGCCTAGATTGTCCACGGTCGAGAAGAAATGACTGCTGTCGTCAAATAGCGAGGGGGAGAGGAGGGGAAGGGGCAACGAAAAAAAAAGTGGTCAACGCAGGTGTGCCGAGCATGGAACGATTACAATTTACCGCCACGTCAATTTGGTGTGCGGACTGCATTTATATATTTATTTTGGCCCTGTGTCCCGTCTGGTGGTTGAGAAGGAAAAAAAAAACATTCTGATTTGAAGGCCTGCCTGCGCATGATGATGATCGGGCGTTCAGTCAACACGACGCATGACACTAACCGTACATGACACGAGATACTGGCCCAATCCGCCGCCGCCGCCGTCATCTATTTTTTATTGGCGTGTCTACGTAATATAGGTTGTGCAACGCGGTTAAGTCCAGGGCGCAAATCAGGACACCACCTAGAGGGTTACGCCGGACACTATCGAGGCACGCGAAACGGGTCCCTGGTGGTGGACGGAAATCCATAATTCGATCCGTGGGGAAAACTGATACGATTGGGCGTGTCCCCCCGTCTACGCGATTGCTGCTCTAATTCGCGCCCGGAAATCGAGCAATCATTCGCTGCGTGTACATATATTGACGTCGACAGACTGCATTATATTATTAGCGGATATATGGTATACGGGGCTGTCCAGATCAATCCGGGCAACTAACGAGGGAATTTCATAAAATCCCCTAAAAATATATTAAATATTTTTATTAATTACAAGTATATCGTAACCTGCTATTTACGATATACTGGACCTTACAAGGTAGAACAATTCCGAAAGATATATTTAAATTCAATCTAATATTTCATAATAAATTGAATCGATGTTTTTATGATTGACCCTATAGTGGGCAGTGGATTTGTTCACAACTAAGGCAAGCGCTTGTAAAAAAGTAATAAACTCACTTGTGTAAGAACCTACACACATTGGAACACGCATTTTTATTTGGAACCAAATACACAATTGCCTTAATCCATTTCCCTGAATTCTATATTAAATACGAACATATCTTCCTGAAACCACCAGCTCAACACATGGCATATTGTGTGTGTGTGAGGTTTAAAAAAAAAATTCGCTCGATAATTCATACCTCTTAAGATCGGAATATCAGGAACAGTACCTTATTCATTGCTACATATCTTTTCCTGGGGGCGATATTTTCATACAATAGGCTCAACGTTCTTCTAAAAACATTATACATATGCGATAAACTATCGAAATTGAATCGATTTCTAATAGTTTTGTCTCCGAGCGCAAACATTTGTGCGATAATGCTCAGATTCGATTTTTGCATATGTAAAAAGGGGGTATTAGGCAGATAAACGTACAGGTGAGAGATGAAAGGATTTTCCCAACATGCACCGCCCCTTCCCACCCCCATCGAGAATCCACAACTGCACGAAAAAGTGCGTAATCACGCAATCGCGCGGCCACTTTCCCCGCGTTTTAGGGAAAAACCTGGAAACTGCTGTCAAAATTGCACCTTTATCTTCCTGAGACCAACTGTCCTCAAACGGGAAAAATTGGACTGCGCAGTGAAGAGTTCTGACATTACCTATTTCGGCATTCACATCAATTTCTTGTTTTCGATATCTTCCCACTTGACTTAAATCCTTGTTTAAGTGTCTTCTGTAATTCAAACTCCTACGATCGTAAATGCATATAGTTGTTCGGCGACACATGTATAAATATAATTATAATAAGTTATAAATATAATTTAATAAAGAGTATTAATATGAAAATAAATTACAGCTATGTTGTGCAGGTGACATTAACACGAAGGAAATTTGAGTTAGATGAAGGTCTCCGAAAGTTGTACAGATTTTATGGCAAGCTCGTGTCAAAGAGCTATCCTTTCGCGTATCCCGTTTCGTTTTTAGGTACAAAATTAATAAATCAGACGCTTACACGCATTCTTCCACCGGGCTCCATTAAATAACGTTCGAAACACCTGTCTGACGGTTTGGATGTTTCTGTCTCCCTCCCCTTTTCTCCACCCGTTCTTTTTTGTGTCTCTGTATCGCTTTTCTGAATTCTACTCGGCGTCTATACGACTATACACTGTAGATGGTGTATTATTTTGATGTATGGCCCATCAGTGGTCGTAGCAGTATTTAGTATCGAATGGCCGCGGCAAGATGCGCCACACGGCGGCAGACGACGGAACTACCGAATGCGTTCGAACGATTCGCAGTCAATGTCCACCTGAACAACACAAAAATAACTATCGCAATTTTCGCGGAAACAACATGGAATCTAGTTTGATATGGATAGTTTCAGACGTGAATTTGATTAGTCAACAATATTTTCGCTTCAAATTAATCAAACATTTAATTTTTTTAATATACCGTTTCTTACAGATACCGTTTCTTACAGATTTTCTTACGTGGGTAACTTAAAAGTAATGTTTGAAAAAGATGGAAATTTTGTGTTTTACGCGAGCATTTTTAAATATTTTAATGACTCAACATTGAACGTTTGATCAATACGATCTAACAGAAACGAGAAATGAAATTGAAATAGTTCTTACTTCGGTTCGCGCTGTAGGTTCCAAGCTTTCCAGAATTAATCGATAATAGGTTTTTCGTTACTGCGCACTCTGGGTAGACTTATCAAGGTTTTGTCAGAAGTTGACAAATTCGTTCAATAGATGGCGCCAATTTCTTTCTGGCAATCGAATATACGCGATAAAGACAATAGGGGCGGCACGAACTATACCAGATTAATTCCGCTCGGCATTTAAGTTCAGTGCACCCCGAACATGCAATCCCCGTATGTATTATTACTTATCAAGGCAGGATAAGGCGTCTATAGAGCATTATTGTCAGATCGCTAATAGAGGTTGTGCAAACAAAATCGCAACGACTCTCGAATCTCGGAAATGGAAGAGTTATGCAACCAGAACGGATCGGTACCAATTCCTTGAAAGAAAGGGTTCTTTATAAGAAGGAATACAGTCCCGTGGGTGACGCGAAGGACGGAGGCATTCCGTTTTACTATTCATGCGCATTTTAACATCAACCCGGCCAAGCCATCGTAACTCTGCACACAACACGTAAATTTTTTTTTTCTTTCGAATTATACGTACCAGCCATAAAAATGCGCATCCTCTCAACGCGGCCGCTAACAAATCAAGCGTATTCCGCATTTGCATATGCCGATAGGTAACAACGGGTCGGTGGTGCACGTCCATAAATAAATACGTGATTCCCACTCCAAATGTTGAGATGAGCTTTTTTGTGGTTTGTTCACTTACCTAAAAAAAACGAAAAAGAGACATAAGAAAGTGTTAGGAAAATGCGCATGTCATTAAACCCTTTAGATGCAGTGAAATAAACATTAAATATTTTTCACGATCGTTTATCATAGTCAAATTATTCAAACTATTTTTTCTAGCAACAACATAATTAACTTTTAAGGAAAGCAGTTATTTATTTTATACAGTTATATTATATATATTATTTTTTTATATTCCGGATCACTGAGTGAATAACACTACAGGAGGTTATTGCACCCCTCGTGTCGCTATGGCGATGTGTGAGGGGCACATTCCAGTACCACAGAATGCGGAACAGCGGTGACACCAGTACCGCAGCTCGTCGAATGTTCGTCGAAACGACTGCTTCTGTCGGGAATCGAACTCGGGACCACCCGCTTAGTAGTCTATGACTATAGCCATTGAAGGTGTGTAGCCATAAACATCAGTAATAAACGACGTCTACACACGTGTCTGTAGCTCTGTGCGAGATCGCCAACCGAATCAGCGTAACCATAAAACCCTGCCCTAGCTTTTTGCTTGAACACCATTACTGCTTAAGGAGACAATCGTATCTGTTCGTCTTACATCGTCGATTACATCTCTTTCTTTATTAGAAAAAATGGAACCGAAATACTGTATGTTATCTTTTTTTGTTTCTTCAGTTTTTGTTAAGAAGACTTACTAACGTCTTCGTCTCGAAGTCCCCCGTTCGTAGGCGACGTGGTAATTTGGAAGTTGGCTAAGCCTAGTCTTCTGGCTTATGTTGGGATCTATAGCGTGCGCCTACTATAACGTTCTACTAAAACGTACAGGCACGGATCTCACGATTTTCCATTCCGAAGGAAGGGACAATTAGGCCTTGGGCCTAAAACCCTGTAATGTAATAATATGTTGGGCCCTTGGTTCCTCGCTCGAAAAATTCGGGAGGTATCGGCCGGGAATCGAACCCGCGATCACGGGCACAACATACACCACAGAGACCTCTAATCAGTATGTCACCTGATAGAAACATTATACGAGGGGTCGGCTTCACCGTCACCTTAGCCAAATTTGTGCAAAGTAGGTCTGGCACTTACGCGACACCAACTTAACCAGATTGCTCAAAGACGTTAAAAAGGAGCGTCAATTTCAATTTCAACTTCGATTTTTCCTATCCATCAATCTGTTTTACGCTGATGGGATTTTGAACCGCATTAACTTCTCCCTCCACCTACGCTCAACCATTAGCTACTTCTCCCCCCTCCCCATCCCATCCGCCCACCTCCCAGGCCGCCTCCATTTACAATATTAGAACCTTCCCACCCGCGACTATTTCGAGAAACTTCGTTACTCGATCGTCGATAAGTGGCAGAAGAAATTAATTTTCCACCGCCATCATTGCGCCGACAGGGCCTCGGCTCATCCGGTATAAAACCACACAATGCCACGACGCCAGTAAATATGACGAGCGGAGGCGCACCAACGGCTATATGAAATTTGGCTGCTAGTTATTCGCGCCGCCAATAGATGGCGCTGAATTAATTAGATGAACCCTGATGCATTTATGCTGAACGGAATTTGCAATCCATTTCATTGGAAGAAGACATGATCTTGACTATCAAATTCAATTAAATAAATAAGCAGGTGTAACCAGGACAGCATTAAATAAATAGCATTCAGCTAACATTAGCTGGGAGCGGTGGCGCGTTCCTGTAATCCCGCTGCTGGTAAGCGTACTAACCGATGGCTCATGAGC
>JAUJYS010001186.1:0-18375 GCA_033995665.1 Melogona broelemanni | reverse complement strand
GTGTCACCCCTGAGCTTTCATTAGGGAGACCAGAGCTTAGGGGTGGATCCTAGCAGCCTGGTTATACCAGCTGCCATTCCCCTTCCCTTCCCTTGCTTACCTGCCCCTCACATATCGCCATATCGACACGAGAGGTAGGATTTAAAAAAAAAAAAAATAGAAAATTGTCGAACTTTGACGATTTCCAGAGCATCGATCAACGAATGCTTGATGATAGCATGTGAAAGTACAACAAAGTTTGGTAAAACAAGTGATTGTTGTCCGCCTGAACCGGGCAAATTAGTGCCACATAGTCGTACCAGTCGAAGGATGGTATCAACGCCATCTAGTGTTGTCACGCGCACACTCGAAAGGAATTACGAATCTCTGGGAGATCGAATCTGCCCAAAATTGAACTCGCATCGATGAACAGTGGAATGCGCGCAGAAGGGTTCAGGCGGATATAAATTATCCGAAAAATTCGTTTTTTGATCGAGGCGCGCTCGGGTGCTACCACACACCACGTTATTCGACAAAAAACGAAGAAAGCCAAAAAAAAAGTGAAAGAGGCAGAAAAAAAGGAGACACGAACAGCAATTTGGTATGCATGGGAATGTAGAAAACCCGTGCAGGCTCTGGCTATAGAACATCGTTGTCTATGGTATGCCATCCGCCCTGATGTGCTTTGTTGGTGTCTGTGGCAGACGTCGGCTCTATCCCTCACTCGCACTCTCTCCATGGCCTCTACGCGTGACTGCTACTGTGGCGCCCTCTGTTGGCAGTTCCAGAAAATCAGTTGGTTGAATATTGCTCCAAAATCAGAAAATAATATACCGTACAAATCTTCAGCTGGTCTTTATTGTTAGCCAAATAAATGTATAAATGAGAAAACTGGTTAAATGTAAATAAAATCAGTGTTAAAAGTCTCTTACAACAATTGTTCGGTGGTGAACAAAATAAAGTTAATCATTTTATTCACCAACAACATTTACTTTTATTCGCCAACAAAGAAGACATCACAGCCGAAAGCTCTACCATTTATAGTGTAACTATCGGACTTTATAACATTGATTTTGTTTACATTTAATCGGTTTTACCATTCCACCATTTATCACTCTACCATCATTTATATTTATAAATTAATTGCCTTTTCACGATAGCTAAAGTGGATAACTCAACAGGATTTTCTTTATCCTACGTGGTCCTGTGGCAATATGTGAGGAACATATTCCACCAGTATTCCGGGATCAAATTACAAAGATATTGCACCAGAGAATCAAACCCGGGACAACCGCACCATCATTCAGTCCTACGAACGATGGGACGTTCAAAAGTATTCGCAAAATTGTGCGAAAATTAAAGAGTCACTGGTGGTGACATTTACTGCTGGCACCTGCCTCGTATGCAAAATATGCTTCAACTAGTGACAAAGCGAGGGGCGGATACGACACATAGCCAGGGAGAAAACGCCAGCATCTTTAATGCGATTTGCGGCGTGTGTGACCTGTTTGGCAACCGGCTGCCTGCGAGAAACCCTCCGACGATGACGCAATTCTGCCCCCCGTTACAGCCGCAACACCACGTACAAAAAACGTATCTGTTGCTTCTGCATTTGGGTGGACTTCACAGGATGAGTCCGCCCCAGCGAGGATCATTCGAAATGACCCCAACAAATCAAATCTAACATTTCTGTGCTGTAACAACTTCGCCGAGAAATAAAGGTGGACAATATTTCGAAGTGATCGAAAGCGTCATGATTACCACACTATTTAGCCATATACATCAATGCCATTGACAAACAGCAGTCGGTTGCAATACTCAGGGGGCTCCGAGTCGTATAACCACAGTAAATATTTAATGTCTTCATTTCAATGACTCGGAAAAAGCTTCATTGAATTGAAAAATTCTTTCGTGAATAACTGGTTCTATTTACTGAAGCCATGTGGCTTGGCTTGGCTCAGTTCGAGTGAACCAATTCGAAAGTAGCAAGACATTGCGTGGAAATACCCGAAAATACCACTACCTTAAAGTGTATAGCGCCACCTAGCGAGTCAAACAAGTACCCACAGCTATGATCTCCCAGCATCAAGGCGTGATGCAAATCATGCAACAACGTCGTTCATTCGGTGAGACAATGGTAACAAGCGACTGCGGGAGCTTAGTAGACAGTAAGGTTAATCTAGCCTGCCCATAAGGTGACGCTGCTCGGAAGATTCGGCGGCGGTGACGCTCAACCGCGTTTTTCAGATCTGCCGGGGAGATCGAGGCCGCATTCAGCCAAACGTCAGATAGGGCCCGCTGTAGCTGGCATCGGCCGACTCTTACTTGACGTATAGTATACAATAGGCGTGTATATCCTCCCTAACCCCACGCCCAATCCGGAGGATTCTACTGAGATTTTGACTAAATAATTTGCATCAACATCTACCCAAAATAGACAATCCAGAAAATACAAATTGTGCTTGCACGGCACTATTTTCCCCAACACAAAATTGCGATCTTTAAAAAATTTCCGGCAACGATAGTGATGCCGTCTAAACAGCATCGAATGACCGACGCGAAATTGCACGAGACAAGAGTTGCCATTTCGTTGTGCTGCTTAATAAGTACTATTAGGAATATAACTATTTTAATTTAATTATAATTAAATTGTTCACGCCAGTCGTGTTAGAAACATTTCGTCAAAACATGTATGTAACTCTATTAATATAATTATAATTAAATATTTTACTATTGAACGTCCACAGTGCGTGAATTTATTCCATTCACAATGTCGAGCAGCAGCAAGAATCATAAAGAGGTGAATCACTTACAATTACAAGTACAACTTAAACTTATAAGTACATCTACAAATTAAAGAGACGTACCAACATATTAGTTTGAAAGTCCTTCCCCATTAGGCGATATGATAATGTGACCTAGGCAGGGATCTTTAACGTGACAAAGTAGACACGGGTTCAACAGCTTTTCCATTCCGAAGAAAGGCGCGAATTTTGTTTCAGTCGAAAATAAATATTGGTTAACGGTCGGGAATCGAACCTGCATCTCGGGCATAGAAGGCGAAGACGCTATCCACTATGCCACTGATACCTTTATTGGTTGCCATATTTGGGCGCGAGTGAAAATCTGTCTTTCAACAAACTTGTTGGTGAACATCGGGGGTCTAAGGAGGCGCTAACGGAGCACGCGTTCGCGAAGATGCGCAAGGTTGCCTCTCAAGATGCCTGCGCCTAAGAATGAGAGATGGAGGGCAGATAGTGCGACGGTAATTGTATGCGGAGAGAGAGGAAGAAGATGCTGGATACACCGCAGGGTACCTCGTCAAGAGTCTGTTCGCAAAGTGCGCGTATATACATGTATTTATGGAGAAGCTCGCGCATGCATGGGTTACTGAAGAGGACGACCAAAGACTAAAACTGACTGCTGAAGAGCTGAAATGTATCGAGTCGGAAAGTCCTCGATAAGCTTTATTTAAATGATCCGTTGCGTCACATTGAATAGTTTGTTCGAAAAGTTCCGCAGCCCAGAACCAACGAACATTATATCATATTGAATGACGCATGAAATTGTTTATCGTTATTTTGATTCAATAACTAATAATAAACGTCAAATTTGTACATTAGTTAAGAATATTACCCCCCCCCCCGCCGCACTTTTAAATGCCCGGGACTGTTCCAGCTACGAATACGAAATACGTTGACCTATCCGCAGATTAGGAACTCAAAAGGACGGCACCTTGTAAGAAAACGTATAAGAAAAATTTACTTTTACACCAAAAATGTATAAATAAATGTATAAGAAAAGTAAGAGTATGCGGGGCTTTCCTAACATACCCCATCCCAGCACATTTTAGAATACAAGTTCACATGAAACATAAAGACAACAACTTTGTAACAATTGTTATTTAAATAGCGTAAATAAATAATAATAATTTAGCCAGTTTCAAGATGTACATCTGTCATTAATCGCACCTTAAACGCAAGAACTCCTAAGATTACCAGTAGACAAAAGCCAAATCACTGTTTCTCGATCACTTTGCGTACAGCCACATCGAAAACACGCACATCACGTGTATCGCTCACCAACATATGGACAAGTACAGAGTGCCACCTGACTCTTTAAAGAGTATATGCGGCGAGCGGAAATGGAGCAAAAATTGGATCAACACTATATAGATGGCGTATTAGGATGGAAATTGCGTCGTGGTGAGGGGGGGTGATGCAAAAGCTACGAGTGAATTGAGGTGGAGGGGTAGAGGACGATATCGAGATCGAATGGAAGTGATCAACGTTGTTTATGGTAATTCACGATTTACGTCCAATAGCGGCGGTACAACCTCCCTAACTGGCATATTATTGGTGGGCACAAAATACAAAAGCGGAATCGATAGCTTTTCGATAACGTGGCGAAGATGCTTCTGGTCGATCGATGCCCGCGTCAAACGGCCTGGTGGTTCGTGGTCGAGAAGCGGAAATGAGGATTGTCCAACCGCTCGGCGATATTTTCCTAGGACTACAAATCCGTTTTCAAACCTCCATCTTTATGAGGTCAGTCACATGGACATTTGGCAAAAAACGGTCACGAAGATTTGGCAATATTGGTACATCGCGTTTATGGATGACTTATCAGCGATGCAATGTTTTTCATTCAATTTTTATTTAATTATAATAACGACTTCTCTGCCTTGTGTGAAAGTTTGTTCCACTAACAACCACACAACAAAAAGACAATCAAAATTATATCGTTGTATTTTTTTAGTCTGTTGTCGTTCCAAGCCGAAACCTCAACCAACCAAACCAAAAATGCAACATTTGAAATTCAAATTTCTGTCAATTCAAGTCATTATTTTAGTTATTTCTCAATTGACATTTTTTTTTTAAATATTGCAGGTGTACAAAATGGCTGACTAAACAAACAATTGATTTGATTGATAGCAATTGAAACAATTGATTGGTTTAGCGCTAAATACCTCAGTTTTCGGGTTCCGCAAATATGGATACTTTTACTAGAAAACATTGACGATGTTTGTTTGGTACTAGGGTCACAAGAGTGGTCGATGAATACGGGGATCTATTCAGATCCCAATTTACAATTGTATTTCTTTACAGATAATTCAGAAACTTTAAAGCACCACTGTCACGTCCGTTTATAGCCAAAGGGTAAACCATAAACGTATTTGAACCCGCGATCCGTACTCGGGATCACTAACCGTCAGGAAAAAAATAAATACCGGCTAATAAATTTTATATAAGTTCTATTTTCAACTGTACAGTGAAGTCACAAAGTAGTTAGACGTACTCTTAACGTTTAGAAAGACATCCTAGTTAACGCAACCATTAAAACACGCACCACAGGCAAAATAAAGATATTGTGAGTCCTACACACAATAATTTCAATATCTTCTGTTATTCACTTAAAAACAATTGTGAACATTGGAATGGTCACATCAGTGGATAGGTCACAGTCTACTAAACGGGTGGTCCCGGGTTCGATTCCCGGCGCAGGCTTTCGTTTCTTCGATTCTGTGGTACTGGGATGTGCCCCACACACATTGCCACATTGACAAGAGGGGTACAATAACCTCCTGTATGGCTATTCACTACAGTGATCCGGAATAAAAAAAACATTTTTTTTTTAAATCACTGTAGTGCCACTATGATTAATAGCACTAGAACTACAGGATTAATTCCCCTCGTGTCGCTATGGCGATAGGTGAGGGGAAGGAAAGGGAAGGGGAATAGCAGCTGGTATAGCCAGGCTGCCGATGATCCACTCCTAAGCTCTCGACTACCTAAGGAAGCTCAAGAGTGACACCAGAACCCCAGGTTTGTCGAATAAACGAGAGCCTGCGCCGGGAATCGAACCAGGAATCGTCCTTTCCGTAGAATATTGCCATACCCACTGAGCCATCGATACGTACAACTTTAATGCAATGTGAACATTTTCAACGCTTAAAACTCAAATAAATTATTTTCCCTGCAAAGCAAAATTTAGAATGCATTTACAGTTAAGCAAAGTAAAAGACATATCAATGACTGCTTTTAATGAAGCCAGAGTTCATTCAATTCTCAATGTCGCCTCTTGCACCCTGGACAACAGCCACAACATCGCCTCCTTTCACCGAGAGAGCATTGTAACGACACACATTCGTTCGGACTTGGACAATGGCGACAAAGGACGGCTGAAGAAAAACGAAGGAGACGAATAAAAAAAAAAGTCAACACATTCTCTTCCAATTTTCGTGTGCGCCAACCGGCCGCAATCAACTGGCCAGTCCTCGCATAAAAGAGACGCCCGAGCGGCAGTAACCGAAATAAAGACCAGAAACAGCGGAACCAAAAAGAAAATGAAGGAGCGTTCCAACCCCCCTAAAAGCCAGCACATACATCTTCCCGAGACCACCGATCAATGGTGGTGTTACATGTAATGGCATTACATGTAAAGGGTTCTTTTTGCCATAGCTTTCAAGTTTCTAGGAGTTCAAATTTCCAAACTGCGTCGTCAGCGAAACAATTTTGCAGTATCAAATAGAAATTACTAAATAAGTTGATTTGTTGTAAGCTTTTGGTCTGTGTCCGCAAATCTACATTTGTCCTGTACCCGCAAATGTTTCTTTAAATATTTTAAATCGTAGGAACGAATCAGCTCTAGGTTCCTTTTAAAAAAGATTTTATGAACGCCTGGTATCTTTTAATTTTTGAGAAACTGTAACGGGAACTGGTCCCTATTTTCATCGGAGCAACGGGGACTGAAACTGGTTCCTATTTAAAAGAAAAGAAACCTAACACTGCCACAGAGTCCACCGAGATATGCATGAAAGACTAGCACACATCTCGGGTAGAACTTCCAGTCGAGTGTTTGAACCCACGAACCGCGTACTGCAGTCAAACAAACTTTATAGGTCTAGAAGCAGCTACCCATAATTGTAGTCGTCTTACATGTGTATATACGATATGATAGATTCGCCCCCGATTTTGGCTTCGCTTCCATCACGAGGCCACCAACAACGTCGTTACGTCAGACTCGGGGAAAATACGAAAACATTGAGTGAATGTGATTGGTTCTATTTCAAGCTTCCCCCATCCTGATTGGTACATAAGAATTACGTCACTCGTCCATTAATATTTGGTGAGTAGCCTAATGTCTTTGCAACTTGCACTAAAGAGTCTAGTGCATTCTGGTGAATTTTATAAATATGTTGGCTACTTCAAATTGCAAGCCACTGTAAAAACAAATATCTCAAATCTTCGGATAACGTTTGCCTTTGGGAAGGCTTTTCATTTAAAAAGATTTCTTTTTACAAGGCTTTATTTTTAAAAATAGAACTTTACTGCAGTAAATTATTGATCATTTGTGGAGAAACGAATTTTCACCAATACGCCGGGATCGAATAAACAAAAGCCCGAGCCGGGAATCGAACACTCGGGACCAGTTTTCGTAGAGCGGGTCTCATGAGCGCACATATAACTACGACAAGCCATCGAAAGAAGGACCAAACATAGACCTAGTCTGCCCAGTGCACTTCGTTTTCATTTAGTTTGTCAAAATAAAACGCAAAAATAATGTTCGGCGTTCGTGAAGTAAAAAAAAAAGACAAAGGCAAACCGTTCTGGAAATAAAATAGACAAGAAAATAGAACTGAAGGCAGCTGCGCCCATTACTTGAACGGACAGATAGAAAATACAGTATTTTTCGGCCCTTTATACATAACCTAATGAGACCGGTCACCCTCGCTTGGAACACCGAACTTGACAGCAGTCTGGGAAACTGACCATGACATCATTTTTGACAAGAGTAACTACCGGTACTTCAAAAACTACTGTTCATTATTTTTTTGGACACGCATTGTTCTAACTTTGAAAAAATATTTTTCTAACGTCGCATTTACTGGAGACACAATTTTTAACGCAACGACTTTACGTTGGGTCTAAGGTGGATGTAATTTCTCAAGCGGCGGCAAAACTTCAAGCAGATATAAATTATCCGCTTTTCGACCCCTCAACACAATTTCCATTCGCCAACTTGGGCTGCTGGGTGACAATAGCGATCGCCTGTGCAACGCCATTGGAGGTGGGGCAACCGAAATTAAACACGGGCCGCAATTATCCTGAACTTCAACAACTGCAAAGATTTCATCTGCCACCAAGTCCACAATTTGTTTTAATGATAGTTGCTTCACAAACTAGGACGTGTATTAATGTTGCAATAGGTATAGAAAATTATAAACAAATTAGATAAAAATTTCAACAGTATAAAAATACTTACCAAATTGCAGCATTGTCAAATTATCATTTAAATTGAAATATAAATATTAAACTTTCAACAGTCACATTTCATCATAATGTACTGTACATTATGTATTTTTAAAGTGCTTAAGATTTTAAAGTCACTTAGAATATAAAGTTCCAAGAAAAGCTGGCTAGCCGCATTAGCTGGTTAGCCGATTAGGACAGTGCAAGAGCGGCCAGCGGGCCAATAGACGGCGGCCGATGCCGAGCCCCCATTTGGGCCGCAGTTGGCCAGTAACGAGACTTGCATCAACGGGTCTGAGATTGGGAATGAAATAGAATGAGAAAGAAAAAAAATAAAGTGAAATATTGAAAGTGGAGAAAGGCAGAATGAAAGTTTCTCAGAGCGCGGCTATAACGGGGGGTCGCCACCTCAGACCTCTTATGCCACGAAACGTCTACGTTAAACGAGGCGAAGAACATGAGCTTAATAGGAACAGTCACTCCACGGTAATGGCAAGCCATCAATTGTATTATTAACTAATGGATGCGGAGAGAAGAAAATACGAATCAAAGATGAAGTCAAATATAGGTGACCTACAACCTACAAGAGTGCCAAGTTAACCTCTGGAGTCTAGACAATCGCCAATAGGCATTAATATGTCATACACATTTTTTTTGAAGGTTTATGAGCACGAAAACAGTCGCAAACGTACGATGAACATAATTTAACATTAACGTAGGTTTCAATTAAATAGGTATACATACGTTCCGGTGATACATACGTATATATGTATGTATCTAAAAATGAAGATTTACTCTGCATGTTAAAAATGGCAAAAAACTCTTCTATTTCAATTTTATTTTCAGATTTTCACCTACCGGTATTCCTGAAATTTGACGTGGATTCGTGGATGAAGTTCATGCAGACAATTTTTTGGGGCAGCGTGCTTTCATCGTATATCAGCATTCTTGGCATGCAATATCGCAGGACTGGCAAGTGTTCGACTATAAATAACAAACCGAGACGCCTTCTGGTATTCATAAAGTTGCTCGTGATTCGTAGGGTCTCAGGAAGCATTGGTCTAGTGGGGGGTTTCCAGACACAGAATTTTGGTCGTTGTACCCGCTCGCCAAATTAAGGGCGAACAGCATATTAAGGTTCAACATGAGGAACGCTATGCGCACAAAAGTTGTATTTATGGGATTGCTCGCCGAAGAACGAGTGGAGTGGGGGAGAGAGAGCGAAAGATGGTAGTTTCGCCGACTTTTTGAAATAATCAACTATCGGGAGCAGTTTCTCCAGGCGCGCTGGAAATCTTTTGTCTATAATTCATACGGCGGGTTCCTTTTTTCCCCCCAGCGTTTCTCATACAGCGGGTTCCATTTTACTTGGGTATCTACTGTATAGACGGAACTCGTGAGACAAGAGACGGTCGTACCCACTGAATACAGACTGTATACCGCGGAATGGCGCGTGGCTATAAACTGGATTGTGAAGTACGGTTCGATAGATGAACAGAAAATGTATTCTCGCCTTCGCAGAAGAAGAAAAAAAATTGAACGGAGTCTGATATGGCAGTGCTGGGAACAACTGCAAATCGACCTGCAGGTTGTTTTTGTCGGAACAAATCATTTTTATTTTTTAAGATTTCGAAAATATTTCATAGAGCATCGAACGTCCACCTGTGACCTGACGTCAATTTAGACAATATTTGCTTCTCGAGATGGGTCTACGCGCTCATCCAAAATGTTTGAAAATATTCATCCCCAGAAATTTAATTTTTTACTAGTGATCCGTAAGGGTACGTAGTATTTTTGTACGAAATTTCAATGAAATATACCTAACAGTTATGCTTTTAAAAATCATTTCAGAAACTTATTGAACGCCCTCAATATCACGTCTAGTGAAATACATGTGTACATGTAACAGCCTTCTCAGTGGGTATGGCAACATCCTACGGAGTTTTTTTTTTCGTAAGAAAATATCGCAGTTCGGTCACTTCACTCAACGCTAGTTTGAATCAAGTTGGCAAGGGCACGAGTTGTCAATGTTGAAGGCGTAATGTAGCGCCCCCTAAGAACAGAAAATTGTTCAATTGGCATGTTTGAGCGAAAATTTTGAAAATAAGGAGTTGATCAACACTCTTGCCAAGTTTTAAGAAAATCGGTTAACTTTTCGCGAAGATCTGTTAAGATTAATTTAAAGGTGCCCTGACTTTGTGGCCATCCTGTACGTTATCACGTCCAGTGAAATACATGTGTACATGTAATGACCTTTACAATAACGCTCAGATCTCACGAGGCACATGCACACTGTTATTAGCGGTTGAAGGTGGGTGGCGAAGGGGGTGCGTGTGAGAAAAGAGCGCCGACGGCCACGCAAATGGGATGCCACGGGGGGTGACACCGAAGACAAAAGAGACACGCGCACGGTATTTAGGCACACACACGCATGCCGCTTTTCTGACACATGTGAACTTGCGGCATTCTTCGCAGTGGAGGGGATAGAAAGTGAAAACACAAAACGCCGGGGGCGTTGTTTTAGCTCTCTGTCAAAAGCAGCCAACGCCCCAGAAACGACACAATGGAGGGGAGGGGAGAGAATCTCCAGGTAACACTGGCGGGGGTTCGAGACATGAACCCTGGATAGAATGCTGAGAGAGCGCGGCAAATTTGCATAGGTTTTGAATTCCGTTGTTGAAACATTGAACCCCGGAGACTTTACGAAACAAAACATGTAAAACAAGAGATTACCTTTTTGACCAAATATGCAGACAGAATAATTTGTAAAGGTTTTACTCATGAGTAAAATGCAAATAGAAAAATGAGTCTTAAAGGAACGGTTTGGATAAACCGATTAACTTCGTATATCAACCTGTGAATGCATAATTTGAGTGGCTTATCTTACTGATAAGTTATTTAAAAAAATTACATTTAAAATATCGATCAAGAAAATACGTACTCTACGTACAGTATTTATTTAAATGCAAATGGTCCTGATAAACCCCCAGCAAAATCGGAAAAAATATAAAATTCAATTGCGTTTTTAATATTAGTTTTCGCAAGCCAACTGACCAATGGACAATTTGGTTATCTAAAAAATCAGAAAAGAAGGATAATTCTGAGCAGCAAATAAAAACGTTTTGTTTCAAAATCAATATGGGAAACATACAATAAAGTCCGCGTATAATTAAATAACTAAAATACAAGTGTTTCACTAATTAATCAATCTATTTTGTCTCTCCCTAAAATAAATTTTAATACAAGAAAATATATCAAAAGAAAATACAACAAAGTATCAAGAAGATTTAATTGGAAACACATTGATTATGGCAAACCTAAACATTCGTTTAACATTAGTGGAATAATCCGTAAGTAGCTTTTATGGAAATTTTGGTCTCGCAGCAAAATAATTCCAAACGTAACGCACACGAAATGATTCACAGGCACCGATCTAACAACTCCTGGCCTTTACTCCTTCCATTTCTTTGGTTCTGATGGGCCACTTTAAAACATACCACCATTTTTTCTCATTCTTCCGCGAACAGGCGAACCGCTTTAGTCAACGCCAACTTACGATCTCGTCTCGAAATCTATTGGTGCCACTACCAAGTGGTGTTGGTGATGGTGGTGCTCCTCTACAGAGAGCCACCGAGTCGCGAACGGCAGTTTGTACGCGAGAAAGGCGGGCCCCGAAATGAGTGCGCAAAATGCAAAGTGGTCGTCATTCTCCAGCACCCCCGCGTACCCCTGCGCCGGAAGCCCCACTACGATGGTGGCAGAGTGGCAGAGCGCGTGAAGTGGTCATCACACCCATCACCCCAATGCACACACGCAGAAACGCAATTGCGATAGAAGGCGAACGTGCGCGGCTGGGCGAGCATGTGCCGCGCCATCAGTGACCCGAAATAAATCTGGATTAGCAGACGCCGCCAGCATCGCGCCTTTTAAGTCACGGGAGGGACGACGCCGTGCGTTTTTACATTTACCCGATTTGATCGAGGCTTCTGCAGTTTAGTTGCTCATGAAAATCCAATTTTTCCCAATCTTTTAAAAATTAAGGAAATCTTAGCGAGAGTGCACAGATATTATAAAGGAACAACCAAACTTAAACTCCAAAGTAGCGTAAAGTGATTCATATAACGATAATAACGTTTTTAAAGGCAAATTGGTGTTTGAACAGGAAACATGTTTGTAGTGGTCTTGTGCGATTGACCATTAGGTGGCGTGCTGCTTGTACACCAACAGCAGGTGTACAGCAATAACTGCAATCAGCCACCCTATCATCTGGCTACATTAGTCGAGGTCTGGACCAGAAGCATTGTTCATTTTTAGTATGTTTTGGCAGAAATTTGAAATAAAAATAAATTAATAATACAATGCTCATCTCTCACATTTGTCACATTTTCAAATGGAGTTACTTAAGTTCATTGCAAATTGACGAATAAATAGAAACATAATAAATTAACATAAAAATAGTGATCAGAATTATGAAAATTAGAATTAATTATAATATACATGTACACATGTATGAACGTAAAACGACTGCATTTCACCATTGCGGTAACGGCACACAGGGTAGTCTACCTTCGCTTGAATAAAGCAGAAGCACCGCCCGAACATCGGCAAATTGTATGGCAGAAGGGGTCTGTGTGATTGCCGTGCAACACGGGGCAGCAATGGATTTTGCATTTGCATAAGCTTTAGTGGAAGCAACCCGTCGCTCTGAAAAAAACGTACTGCTGTAAGATTCACATTAGTTTGCAGCGATGTGCTGTAATCATTTTGACAAGCAACGCATTTTCAAAATTAATTTCGGCAACATCTGATACCGTGTGGCGTAGTATTTAGCGCGTCGATTTACTATACTCATGATCGCGTGTTCGATTCCCGAGCGAGGCCGCCGGAATGTTTCGGGCGAGATAAATTCGTTCGGAATGAAAGTAAAGCCGTGGGACCCGTGATTGTATATTATCAGGTACACGTTAAAGATCCCATACGTAGGGATGAAGGCTAGGCTAGAAAAAAATCACCCGGTCGCTGGGGATGGAAGGAGACTTTGTGACGAATACGTTGGTATTCCAATGTTTAAAAAAGACAGACAAAGAAAATATGAAAAAAATGATAATGAACCTCATGAGTACAACTTCGGATCTCAGGCAGCAAGGCAGATAACCTTTAATTAAAAAAATAATAATTGCGATAAAATAAAATATAGAAAAAAGAATACCAATAAACAAGATGCGACGAACAAAAAAAAATCAACAACATGAAACCAAGAGCGCAACTTCGGATCTGAGGCGACAAGTCACCTTACATTTTTAAAACCATCCATGCCGAGTCCGAGACAATATAATTTTCTCGTCTCGAGCACCCATGTCACCGCAACAAAGTCCACGCATGGAACACACCCGCATCTCGGTCCCCAACCTCATCAACCCCCGTCCATCATTACACCGCCTCACCCCAACCCTCACCACCACCACCACCCACACAAAACCAAACGACAAGCGAACATCACGGCCGGTGGCATATGCGGCCTGGTCCGGCATGATTACACGTCTGGTCGTCCTCCCCTCCCCCACCCCACACGCTCGCCGTCGTCTATCTGCAGATCGCGTCAAACGCGTGCTTTGGTGACCGCGCGCGAACATATAAGTCATGATTAAATTACTGGGCGTAATACGCGGCCCAGACCGACCAGAGAGAGACCGCAAAAGGGAATTACTGATGACCGGGGAGGTGGGGATGGGTGAGGATAGGGGGGAGGAGGAGGTGTCGTCCGAGGGGTGGCGCTGCATGGGCGATAGCCCAGAAGCATATAAGCCACCACCAAACCAACTTGTAATTAAGCGGCGGCAAATTTTGCTACGTTTTACTGTAATTAATCTTGAAATTTTGCCGCATAACACCAGTAGCCAGTAGCCGTATCTGCTACGTTATGGTTGTGCGTGGCGCAAGGAGTTGAAAATGGCAACCATAAAATGGCAATTTAAATTAACGATACGGGTAAATCTATCAAATAAGGATATTTTCGATGTCCAGTCGAAATGTACACGATCTACAGGACCCACGACAATTTTTTTAACCAATGTCCGCAAGCAACAATTATTGGGTTTTAAACTTTGTACTACTCGATCTCTACCAGCTGCAGGATGCAGTCTGTGATCGGAAAAATTGGAGATATTTTATTCAAATGGGTCACCAGTGGTCGGTAACGACTTGATGACACTTAACAACAACATCTCGATAGGTATGGAGAGCGATAGGTATTTCAACAGGCAACGGTGTGGATTTCCCGAGTTCAATTCCCGGCGCGGGCTCTCGTTTATTCGATTTCACGGTCAACTGATGAAAATATGCCCCACAAACATTGCCTAAGCAACACGAAGAGTGCAAATAATAATATAAAAAACATAAAATATTGTTTGCGCTGAATTTGAAAACATTGAAATGAGGGTAACAAATAGAGCTGAACATTAAACACGTCCATTTCCATTCGGCCACTGCTACCATTTAGCCCAGGGCGCAACTAACCCACAAGCATACCCCCCAGAAACACTAACTGTCGCAGGGATACAGGCACGCACCAGCTAGTGTCAGTTGGCTGTCAGAGGACGGGGAAGACGTCTGACGGCTCGTGGGTGTCCAGTGTGACATGTCACGTGACACAGCGCGAAGTCTCATCGTCAGGAGGGCGGAGGGCGGATGATGGGGGAGGTGGCGTAGTGGTCTTCGTCAGCGGCGGCGTCTTTAACCCGCGCGGCTGCTAAAGAGTGGGCATAGCGTGCGCTGACGGACTGTCCCATCTCCAGCCTTTATTGTTCGCCGGCGTTTTTTATGGATTTGATGCGTTTTAGCGAGAGTCGCGCGCAAACATCACTGAGTGATCTGTGATAGGGAAGGTTCGGCCTTGGTCGTCGTTCAAATATGGATCAATAGTTGACCGATGGTTACCATTAATAGGGCTTCCGAATGCACGCTCAAAGCACATCTGGTCATGTTAACTATTACAATTAAAGAACGCTGCTCTCATTTCGTTCAAATATGCAAGGGAACCGCTGTCTTTGATATGTGATGCGGTCAGCACGTGTCAGTGATGATGTCACTTTTTCTGGTTTTTATTTGATCTCCTCTCGTCCATCCGCAAACTGAATCTTTAAAATTTCCCCATAACGCAAATTGCTTTTAATTTCATTTGGTCGGCTGCAGCGTTTTTTATTAAGAGAATATTTCTAGATTCAACCAATTGTTGATCAAAAGTATTGCAGAAATTTGGATGAATCATTAAGTCCTGTTAAATAATTAATACTCGAACTCGGGAGGAGATTTTAATTAAAGGTAATTGGATAAATAATAATTAATAACGATACTAAGCACAACTAACTACAGTTCACGGATCTCAAAGAACTTTTCAAAAAATTGTTATCAAAGTTGCACTTCAGTTGCATTGGGGACACTCATTCCCCTCACCGAACTTTGGTGCCTGTTTTATGTTACATAATCCATATTGTGATTATGCGTTTCTGCAAGTGGTGATATAAAAAAAGAGAAACTCCCGGCAGAAATAAAAATAATAAATAACAAATGCTCCCGCGGTTGGCATTTTTTTTTTGCAGGCTTCCATCCACGTCAGCGGACCTGATCGCTGTGGCAAAGTCGGCTCTCACCGCCACCATCACCACCAAGAGAATAAATTATAAGAGACTGGCCATAAATATTTATTTATGTGCCGTCGCCATCGAAAGAGAAAGCGGTCGGTACGGATATAGAGAAAGGGGAAAAAAAGGAAATTAAACATTGATTAGTTATGTGTCTCGTCGTATCTTTTTCAATACGTCCGCACATAACTGTGAGTGATGGCTCGGGCTGCGTGGAATAAAAGAAAAGCGCTCTGGGAAATAAACTCGTATTTGGCGTTAAAAGAGAGCGGGCAGCGATCTCCATAGATTGCTATCTACTAATTATTGAGCACGCGCAACGTTCACACGCCACACAGATGCTTATTTCAGTGCTTTACATGTATATCTCTCACGTAGCATTAAAAACAACGCACCAAGCTCAAGAAATTATAATTTATTCCATCTTTTAAAATTAAAGAATTGATCACATCACGCTCGAATCAATCCAAATGCTTTACTGTTTATATATGAAGCCTATAGGTATATCTGAAATTAATCTAAAAAAGTAAGTGAATTTGGTTCGGAAAATACTCAAGAAATTCCATTATTTCCTCATTTTTTAAAATTAAAGGAATCAGCGCATTACGCTTGAATCGATCCAAATGCTGACAATACACATGTAAATCGATAAACTTGGTTTGAAAAATGCTCAAAAAAATTCGATACCTGTATTTCCCCATCTTTTTAAATTCTAGAAATCATCGCAGCACACTTCAATGTATAAATGTTACATGACCAACCTATGTTTCAATCGTCTATATTATTCTGAGGGATCCAATATGACCAACCTATTCGCGAGGGCATTTTTTATTAAAAAAGTATCAGTCTATCCACATCGTTGGACATCGCCCCAATCGACGTTCATCTCCCGAACGAAGTTTTCCTACTTCAATGGCGATTCGCTCTGAACGACCGTAGGGAGATTGAGAAGGAGGAAGGATAAAGCGGGGATAAGACAGTGAAGGGGAGGAGGGAGGCGTGAATTGAGGAGGGATAAAAAGGACAAACCGTCAGCGTTGGTCGAACGCGCTTCTAAAACCGGTGCTCGTCGAGAGCGACGGGATGCCTCGTAAATCCCGGCGACAACTAATATTTATAATGGCGTCGATAAATCGCAATCATCGCTAGATATAATCCAGGTTTAGCATTTTATATCCGCCTACAATAGTCTATCGTTCCGCTCTCTTGATGTGTGTATAAAGACGAGGGAATGGAGGGGAAGGGAAAGGCTCGACAAAAAAAAATGCATAGCGAGACACGTCGTCGAAAAAAAAGCGGTCTTGGCAAGCTTAATGGCGCTAAAGGATCTGCTAAGGACCATTGAACCTGGTGTTCCAAAACTCTTATCGTAGATAATGTTTTGTATTCGTTACAATAACTACTGCTTGTTGTAGATTTCGTATTCAGACAGCAGAAATATACGTATTTGAAAGAAAACAATGTCAACTTAAGCCATAGTCTAGTCGCCATGGATAACAATAGCTTAAATTGAGGTAGGAGCCGTTCTAGCATAAATTCTTATAATATTAAAAATGTATCCATTACTAGAAATAATTTTATAGGAATGACAATGACAATACAATAAGAAATGCAATAATAATGTGATTCTACGAAAATATTTATCTGGAAAAATCACAAAAATGAGAAACTAAAACTAGCCAAATGTTTAAAAAATGAATCGAATTCTTAAATTTTGGCCTCGCCAGTTAGTGGTCTCGCTAATCACACATGTGTATTTCAATTTTTTCTGATCGAGCGCCAATTCTAGTGAGAACTGTTGGAAAAGGAGACGTCACACCCCATCCCCCAGTAGACAAAAACCATCAACACTACCATCAAAAATTGATTTGTGATCAGCCATCGTTTTGGCCATGTCGCATATGGGCAACGTTGCAAGTTTTCACCAAGATCATATATGGAAAGACAACTTAGCACAATAGCGAAAACAGCCATTCAACTGTATATTGAATATATAGCATCCCAGTGTTGATATTCAATAAAATTGTTTGCTTCTTTTGGAACGACCCCGAGATGCTTCTACGTAGTCTATGCCCAAAGACGTATTAAAAAAAAAATATACCATGTTTCCCGACGCTTCTCGCCACCAAAAACGAAGCAGCAAATAAAAAAAAGCTCCATGCAGGCCTCGTCAAGGAAGGATCGTCACTGCGAGCGCCGCATATACCTTTTTACGAGGCTATAAATGCTCGTTAAGGGGGTTGCCGAGATGTACGGGCGCCGGCTACACCATTCGGAAACATGTTGTTCTAGAGAGAAGTTAAGGAAGAACCCCTCCCCCACCTCTCTCCTACAAGCCGACGATCCCTCGAATCATTTCTAACAATAATAGTGTACCAATGTCTAGTAAACAGAGCAGAATTATGAGGGCTACGCTGCTAGTTGAGTAGAAGGTAGCGCACGATGGTGTCGGCGCGAGATCTTTGCTCTTGCAACATTTTTGCATTGCGACATTCGAACATAGA
>JAUJYS010001185.1:0-18375 GCA_033995665.1 Melogona broelemanni | reverse complement strand
ATCGCCGCAGCGACGCGAGGGGTACAATAACCTCCTGTAGTGTTATTCACTACAGTGATCCGGAACAAAAAAAAAAACAAAACAGGAAGATTAAACTTTCTAAAAATTATTTTGATTTTATTCATTGTGGAAGGATGTTTCTATCTAGAAAGCAATAACAATTATTTTGCAAACTTATCCCACACTTTGGTATGCTGGGAAATTAAATACTCGTTTTCAATCAAAACTGAAATAATCGTTTTCAATCAAAACTGAAATATCTTCAGTTTCTTTAAAATGTCTTGAAAAATGCAGCAAACATTTTTTAATCACCATAATTATCAGAAAGAATGCAGCTGAAACCACATAATAGTTATCCTAGTATCTGATAATATATTTTTTTTAAATGCACAGGTTCCGGACATGACCAACTATACAATGGTGAACAGAACTTACCGCTACTGGGATCAATCAGATCCGACTTTCCCCTTCGGATATGGCCTATCCTACACCACCTTCCTCTACTCAGACCTAAGCGTCACCCCGGCCACCATTAATGTGGAGGACAGTGTCACTATTTCTGGACGAGTACAAAACACCGGAACATTAGATGGAGATGAAGTAAGGATCGGCAAACGGTGCAGTGGCAGGGGGATCCAATCTATAGAATAACGAAAAGTTGAAATGTCTGCTATTTTGAAATTGTCAGGTTATTCAGATGTACATCTCCTGGCCGGATACTACTGAGGTTATGCCAAATTTACAGCTTGTTTACTTCGACCGAGTGCTCATTCCAGCCGGAAGTACTTACGTTATTCAATACGAGCTTCTTCCTAGTCAAATGGCCGTGTACGTAGACGGCACAGGCTTTGTCGTCCAACCAGGTATTTAAACACGCTTATTATGGTTACGGCTTTACATAAAATAAATAGTTATAAACGATGCTGTAACCATTTAACCTATCGTTCACGTTCTAAACGGTTAAACCTATTAATCTTCATAAAACGTACCTTAATAATTTTTTTCTTCATTTATTGTCACAGGTCAAATTAACGTTTACCTCGGTGGACAGCAGCCGAATCAAGCAGTTTCAGTTGGTAGCAATGTGTTGCAATCGAGTTTTACAATTCAAGCCCAATAAAAGAGTTGACAAACACTGATCGAGGAAAACAGAAACTGCCGCAATTTTCCATAAAATCTTAATCTTGATTTTTGTTCGTTAAACCTGTCAGGCCATTAATATTATATACAATCCCGTATAGTTTTAGAAGCGATAATTGTGGGAAAATTTCATATTAAAAATAATTCCTATACTCTTAATTCAGTGTTTGTTATTGAAAGAAAAATGTGCTATTTAATTAAAATTGTTATTATATTAATTAATTTTCGCTACAAAATAACAAAAAAATGTGAAGTCGATTCATTTATACTCCGAATTACACGAAAATCGTAACTTAAAAAGGTCCGATCCAACTTTCCTTTATTATCGTTACTACGCAAAGGCTCCTAAGAACTTTCCATCTTTATAATTGAAAAGGTCCGTTTGGGCATGAGATTCTCCACAAAAGATACAGAAGATTCATCTCATCGGCTTATTGTTTATCAATCTAATTTATCGTTATATCGTACTCGAAACAAATGCCACAAAAGTAAAGAATATCCAATTGCTTAGGTGGCAACATCTGACAATTTCTCCCTTTATTTCGAAACGCAAAATAATCTTTAGCATGAACAGTGTACAAACACACTACTACATTAAAAAAGGAAAAGCTTTACCACTGAGTATACAATTAACCCAACAGCTAGGATTACGTGAAGACGACGGTAAAGTTACTCTATTGAAGTAGTTGTAAGCGTGGCCACTAGTGGCAAGAAACCACCAGCGGCAGGATAGACATTTCAAAGAAGCTACGACTCAAATTTGCTAGATTGTTGCAATACTATTAGCGAACGAATGCATTCATGGAAAGCACCTTTGGCAATCCAAGAAAACCAGTATCAATTGGCAAAAACAGAGAAAGAAAAAAATGATGCAAAACTTATGAGCCAAATCAGAATTGTCAATGCAGTATTTCTGCGGCACAAAAAAATCAAAGTACTTTGTCATAGGGCTAAATGTAGTATATTTGACAATGCATCTTCCATCATGTGTGAATCCTCGTACTCTCGAAAATTCTTTGTATAAACAGTAACCTACAGAAAAAATTGACGATCAACCCTTTCAAGTTACGCGAGATGCTTAACCATCACACTAAGCATGCAGGAAGTACAATTATCTCGATAGAAGAACCACCAATATTATTTTAGGGAAAAAGGTTTCATCCCGAATTGCTGGAAAAAAACAGCATTTAATACACAGGTCTGAATAATGAATTTAAAAAAAATAAAAGCTTGAAAAAAACGAATAGTCGTCCTACAAAGAAAAATATAAGATTGTGCCGTAACGAAATGGTTGCATCAATTATACTATGTCGACAAGAATTACAAAGAGCGCGCATCGTAACCCGGACTAGTTAAAAAAGTCTGAATTTCTTTTTCGATTCTAACTTGGCGTGACAAACCCCGCTCATATCACATCTGCAACTGCACCAAATATAACAGTTGGGCAATGCAATAGCAGGAGAAAGTCGGTAATCGACACCCTGTACCAATGTAGTACGATTCATTCGTTTGCAAAAAATAATTTTTCTCATCAAGAAAATGGCCCAAATAGAATAGCTAAAACAAAACTAAATCAAGGTTACTTCTCAGCTCAAGTTCAGTTCCCCGTCCCACAATTTACATTATGTCCTTGAATAAGAGCCAAACGACACACAAGTCTCCACGTGATCCAGATTACAGAATCATAAAGCAATTGTGAGTCACTTTCGTTCATACAATTAAGAGCAACCAGCTTTCGTGAAAAAAAGAGGCATTTACATAACGAAACACGCCGCGTAAAGCTGCGACAGGTCTGACGCATATTTTCTGGTCGGCTTAATGTTCCGTGGAACCCGAGTCAATTGGTGGTAAGTTGAGTAAAAGGCGTGCAACGTGTTCCATCGTGTAGACGACGCTTAGGAGCTCCGCGAGGACGAGCGCGACCGGGAGCGGCTCCGCGAGTGCGAGCGGCGTCCGCGGCGACGTCGTCCAGGCGACGAGCTACGCCGTCGGGGAATGTAGCGGCCGACCGGGCGCCGGCTGCGGACGGGACTGCGCCTGCCCCGTCCACGACTGTCGCTACGACTGCGCCGCCGCCGGCCGTAGCGACCCCGGCTTCGACTGCGACTACGGCTGGGACTACGGTGTCTACGAGTATCGCGCGTGCGCTGGCGGCTGCGGCTCCGGCTTGTGCGGCTGCGAGACACGGGGCTGCGCTTGCGGCCAGCGGTGCGCGATCGACTCACCGACCGGCTGCTGCTGTGACGCTCGACGCTGCTGCTGGTGCGGCGCGACCGTCGCTTGGTGTCCTTCTCGCGGCTCTTGCTGCGGGAGAGCGAAGTGCGGGGCCTAGAAAAAGAAAACGCACAAATGAGCAATGTAGAAATAATTTATTTCCTTATGTATCTCCGCACCGGGATGTCTGTATATTGTTCTTTCTCACGAATGGTGTTAAGGCGATGCTTGTGATCATTCGTGATAGATCTGTGTACAACTCTCGTATCTCCGATCTATTCGAGGATAGATATCCCTATTTATACCCCAATTTCCAAGAGACTATGAACCCTGACTATGAACCCCGTTTGTCGATCTTAGTCCACATTTTTAAGACATTTATCGCATGAAATTTATTTTTACCGCTACTGAAATTAGCCTTGACCAGAATTTTTCTACCCAACAAAGCTTAGAAACGTTACGGCTTTAACATAATAAAACGGGAATAAACTAAATGATATTTTTTCAAATCTTAACATTCGGATGTAATTCTTTATAAGGACGTCCATTCGAATTTATTCAAAAGGTGAAAAGTGATCAAATGGGATGGGAAAACGTATTTAACGTAAATAATCGTAACGTTTCAAACGCAGCCAAACCACAGAAAAAAGAATTAAAACAATTAATAAAGAAATTTGTTCATACTTGGGACTCGGCGACTTCTTTCCGGCCAACGCGGACCGCGACTCCAAACCTTCGGAATCCTTATCACCATCGTCCGATGGCTTTTTCGAACTGTCCAAACGCTTGGCAGCATTTTCCAAGCGCTTCTCCTAAACAAAAGACGAAATAGAGTTATTATTGAAGGGCATCATGCGAGTCCGAAATAGTTTATTTGAAATAGCCGTATACCGCACACGAAAAATAGCCACAACATGATTAACACGAAAATAAATTAGCTTATCGCCCTATTTAACTTTATTTTTAAAATTTTTTTAGAGCAACGACCAAAAAGCACTAACCTCCTTTCGTTGTTCATAGTTTAGCCTGGCTTCCTCCTCCGCTTTAGCCTCATCAGCTTCATCCGCCTGCTGCTTCTGCAACAGCTCAAGCGTGCTCATCTCCACGGTAGGCTGAGTGGCCTCTGGAATGGCCTTCCACCGGTTCCCGCCCGACTCCGCCGCTTCAGCCGACGTCATGACGGCAGCGCCCTGCGCCGGCGAACCAATCGAAACCGTCGCGGCGACCACCTCCGGGGCCGGCACTTCCGGCAGGGACGGTACTACGGTACCCGGAAGGGCCACGTCGACCGCCTCTTTAGACGGCGCACCTCTCGATTCGCCCGGCAAGAGGATATCCTCCAGAAATATGGGCAAGGGAGGCGGAACCGCCGAGAAAGACGACGGCGCCGTGGTGGGAAGCGGCGGCGGCGGCGACGCCTCCCTGGGTAGAGGAGGCGCCGCGGGAAGTGGCGGTGGTCCGTCATCATCCTCGTCGTCAATCTCCATATCCTCCACCTGGGTGATGGCGGCGGGGACCGGGGTCGACGCGACGGTGGGTCGACTGGCCATGTGCAGGATCTCAGCCACAACCGGACTCACGCCTAGCACAACCGGTGGTCGGGTCGTTCCTCCGCTCCTCAGCCCGAAGGGGGTGGCGGTCGACTCCGGCGAGGCCACCATGGCAACGGGGGGCGGCGCGACTGGCAGCGGCGGGATCTCAATAGCGCTGCGGCGCGGGGCCACGTCGGCCACCTCGTCTTCCTCCTCCTCGTAGTGGGCGACGATCTGCGCTTGCCGGCGGGCGGCGACCGGATCGGGAGGGCTCCTCGAGGGCGAGCTAGAGTCACTGCGTCTGGAGGGTGAACCGTAATCCTGCACCAACGCCAGGTTGCGCGGTGCCAACACTGTAGCGGCGGTGGTGGAAGCCGGGACGATCGTAGCGGCAGGGGTGGATTTGGTAGTCACGGGAGACTTGGTCCTCTCCCTCGATTTGGACTTGGTCTTGGTGGTCGAGTCGTGGCGCCGTCTGGCGGGTGAGGACCGCGAGCCAAACTTGTTGCGGGCGGGCGAGCGGCTCCGCGAGGACGAATTGGAAGAGGAGCTGCGGCGACCGCGTCGGCCGTAGCTGGAGCGTCGGCCTCGCGGTGAAGAGTAACCACCTCGGCGATCACCACCGCCGCTGCCCAGACGTCGCTGACGCCGGCCGCCAGCGTCGGATCGCGAGGAGGAGCGGCTACGAGAGCGACCGCGTCGCGAGCGGGATCCCCCGCGTTCCCGGGCGGGACTGTCGCTGCGTCCACCTCGCCTGCGCGGCGGTGATGATTTGCGAACGGGGGAGGACTTGCGGGCGGCCGACGACGAAGACTTTCGCGAGGTGGATGTGGTGGGAGTCTTCTGCGGAGTGGGCGACGGGCTGGCCGATTTTTCTTTGCGGACAGGCGACGACGTCTTGGTCTCCGGCTTCTTGGCGACGGACTTATCGCCGCGTTTGGGTGAGGTGCTCGACGACTTGTCACGTTTGGAGTGGGGCGACGAGCGGCTGGAGCGGTGGTGCTTCTTGCGTGACGAGCTGCTGCGGCGCGGCGACCGACTGCGCGATTTCTTTTTCTTGTGGCGCTTGGGCAGAGAAGCACTCGAATCCTTCTCGACAACATCTTTCTTGGACGCCTTGTCTTCGTCGATCGGGTTCACCGGCGGCGGCGACTTGGAAGCTCGCTTGGCTCGATCCCGGCTGGGAGACGCGACGGTCGCAGGCAAGGACGACGACGGCGGGGGAGACAAACTGGTCGACACTCGACGCGTCCTCTTGTCTTTGGGATTGACCACGTCTCCGGATTTGGTCGCAATTTTTGGAACTGGCGAAGGTGACTTAGTCGCGGCCTTTCGCGACGTCTTCGGCGCCTCTGAACGGTCGCTGCTGGACGAGGTGGAGGTGGACGAATCGGAACGTCGACGCCGACCGCCGCTCTCCTTCTTGCGGCTCCTCTGCTCGCTCGAGACATCGTCCACATTCTCCTTGCCATTGTAGCCGGAACCGGCCAGGCTGGCGGTGCGCTTGGGCGACGGGCTGGCGGAGCGTCGGCGCGGGCTGCCCTTGGATGTATCGAGGCGAGCGTCGGAGTTGGCGCGGCCTATCGTCGAATCCTTAGCCTCGGCGAGGCGAATTTTGTGGCGGTCCTCGGCGTCATCGTGGTCGGCATCGGTAACGCCGGATGGAGCGCTCTTCTGGTGGTTGTCGTTGAGGGATTTGGTAAGGATGCGGCTGCCGGATTCCTGCTTGTCCTCGGAAATCCTGGAATTGTAAAGTGAGATGAGAGATCCAAAATTAAGAGGCAAATTTTAGGAAAAATTAGTAGGCAAATTTTTGGAAAAATCAACAGGCAAATTTTAGGAAAACAATATAATCAAATTTGTGATTTGTTTCGAACTGTTTGTTAAGAAGGCAAGCCAACGTATTCGTTTCAAATTATATTTCGTCTAGACTAGGCATCTGCTCTAGGATGCTATCTTGAACGTATTTGACAACGTACATCCACAGGTCCCCACGGCTTTACTTCTAATCCGAAGGAAGGAATGACATTTTCAAGAACGAAAAATTCCAGTTTCCACTAAAATTGAAAATCGCGAAAAATACGGTCGAGAATATAACATGAACCTCGGCAATAGAAAGCGATACCGTCTCAAATTTGTGTCGTTCTTAAGAGGATGAATAATTTTTTTTTTCAAGCATGAAAAAACTGTTTACCGTCGGCTTCCTGGCTCGTAGGATTGCGCCTGCGAGTACTTAATAGGATAGGAAACTATCTCCCGGGCGGCAGCCTCGCGATCAAAGTCCTCCTTTCTGGAGAGGCGCTCCCCGTTGTGCTCGCCCATGCCGACATCGCTGTCGTCTTTCGGATCATCGTTGGCGTTCGCCTCCAACTCTCGCTCACTGAAAGAAAACGCCCAACGACAATATTAGACAGGTTATCCTTGGTCACATATCACTACATCTTAAAAAGCATTCTGATCCAGATAAATCGTGAACATTTAAGCTGAAAATTAATGTAATTTTTAAATAAAAAGTCAACTTTTGGAATTTATACAAATGGTATAAAATAAAATAAAATTGTAATGTAAACTTATAAATTAACGTACGAACGTATTTAAGAAAATAAATATTTGGCAAATCTAATTTAAAAAAAATATTTATTAAATTAATTAATGTTTACCAAAAATATTGCCACAATTTATCGATACTACAATATTGCATGGAGTAAAAAAAAAAAACTGATCTGAGCTCAGTTTCGCCAAAGAACGGTTTTCAAAGGGCATCGCCAGACATTGAATGTCAGCTTGGAAGGCGGCTACATTTTCAAATGTAATTAATATTGGCTGCGAATAATTGTTTTCATTTAAAAAAAAAAGTATTACAGAGATTAACAATTGTTTCCATGTTTATTCAATGGTTTTGGAAGTTCGTTACGAACGGCTGACTTCAAGAGAACATTGCAGATGGTAAGTGCATCGCTGATGACAGGTTCAAAACTGTTTTCAGTTTTTATTTATGCAATAGATAATCATTTTTATTAAAATTTCAGCCGGCCAACCATAGTCATCACAAACCTGGATTTCCGGGCCGCCGCCTTACTCTGATCCTCCTTCTGCTTCTCGAGCTGACGCTTCTCGTACTCAGACAGGGGCACCAGCCTGGCCTGAGCCTGCCGCCAGTGGGGCGGGGTGTAGCTGCGGGAGCGACTGCGCGACCTCGATGGAGTGCGGTAACGCTGCAAATTCCAAAATAACCAAAAAATCAACAATCCGTAATTGAAACAAAAACAAGGCTGCCATCTCACCAGTCAATTAAAAAATAAGCGAAAATACAAAATATAAATTCAGGTCAAGAGCAAAACAAAAGACATTGAACTACGAACCATGAATCCTCTGCCTTTGATTTTGCGGCCAGAGCGCGACACCTGCTGGCGGCGATGGTAACTACTCTTGCGCTTCTTCTCTTCCTCGACCTTCTTGCGATTCACGCTGAAAAAATTAATCAAATCGATTTATTAGCATCGAATGTTAAGTGTTCGGTGGACAAATAACATAAGACGTCGAAGGGGTCGCTCGTTAGTGCGTACCTTTCGGCCGTTTTTTCTTGTTCTTTGGGCGATGTTCTCCTCATCAGATAGTTGCTCGCTGGAACATCGGGGATATCCTCGGGCTTGATGCTGCACACTGGTTCATCACCGACAATCTCGCCTTCCTCTTTCTGCTTGTCGCTGAAACGGAAATTAATCGACCATCAATACACATAAAGACAACAATTTTATTTTTACTGTATCTCTAATTAACATTCAAACGAAGCAATACATTAAAATGTCGATTCATATTTTTTTTCATGGTTATGAGAACTCCAATGTACAAGAGTGGATCAGACTCGCTGAATAAAATTTAGTATTATTACAGACAAGTGATTCGAATAAATTTGAGAACACCACGTACCTCTCATCCTTTTTCTTATCCTTCTTATGCTTCTTACTCTTCTTCTTCCGCTTCTTTTTCTTCTTCTTGGCGCCCACATCGACCGATGAAGCGGAATCTGACTTGCTCTCGCCTTCTTCGGTCGACTCAGACTGCTTTCGCTTCCGCTTTTTCTCTGAAAAGTACGACGAAGACGTTAGAAATACGATTGAAATACAACATCAAACGATCGACCGGGTAAAAAACATTGGAGAAACTTGACATACCTTTTGGTTTGATTTTGAGAACCAACTCGCCACAATTGGCGATTCTCACGTCAGCAGTGGGCCTGCTGCTGGCATCGGTCTTCAAATTCTCGATTGACGTTACAATGTCTTGGCCAGATATAACTTGGCCAAAAACAACATGGACACTAAACGAGAACGGCCAACCACAATTTGTCAATTTTAAGCGGGAAAATTTATACATTAAAACAGGTACGAAATATTCAAACAATAGACAGAAATGACACAGCAATAACAAGGAAGAATAAGGAAAAAAAATCTTTCGACTTACCCATCTAAATGTGGGGCAGGTTTGGTGGTTCTAAAATAGGGGATACACGGAAAACGCAAATTAAAGACCTCTGCACCCTTTATGGAGTAAAAGAGAAAAAGACACTCCACCAATATTTTACACAAAAAAATAAAATAAAAACCTATTATACCATTCTGTCAACTTACTAAAACCCCTCAAGTCCTGATGCAGGCCTAACGCAGAGGCTGGATCGACGGAGGGAGTACAAGGAGACACAGCTTGTGAAAACTAAATGTCTCTGGTGTAAACAATAGCAACGCTGTTGATAGTGTGGTTTTTTGTATTTTTATTTTTTGTTTCCAAACCTGAGAGAATACGTGGCGGCGGCTCGGGCCATCCACCACAATATGGGAACCGCCGCTTTTTATTCGGAGATTTTGCTCAAACCGCGTCGACCACGCCAAGTGAGCCCAAACTCGAGATTTTTGTTTGTCGCGTGTGTGCGGGTTTTGTCAAGCCTGAACAACGGTTCATTAGGAGAAATAGCAAGAGTGAAGCGAGCGCGCCGAAATGGGGGAACTTACATGAAGAACTGGGATCCGTTGGTGTCCTTTCCTCGATTGGCCATGGACAGCAGGAAGGGTCGTTCATGCTTCATGTCGAAGGCTTCGTCTAAGGAGAAAGAGAGAATGTACATTTACCACGTTCACCATTGCTACGATCACACATCGTGCTTCTACGTCACTTTCCTGAACCTTTTAATGCTTAACATTTTTCCAATTGTACACTGGTCATTAACACAATGACTATCGATTTACTCGATTTACGAAAATAATATGACGATTACATGAGTGTGGTAACACATGAACATGGTTCAAACTGAAACCGGTAATACAGTTTCTGCTTACTTTTTCGAGAAAAAAAAATTAGTTCGGAGATATTTACCCCCGACGAAACTAAATAAATTTTGTTGAGATTTGCCCCTAGTCAAAACTTATTTTCCTGACTTTCCAGGCGAGAATAAACCAAAGCATCAGAGTCTATGGTCCAATATAACTTGTATCGGATTAAAGGCTATCAGTCAATTAATCTTCTTTTAAGAAAGGTCATCAAGAAGTCATTTAGCACAGCTAGTAGTAGGCATACAATCGTTTTAGCATTGATATTATATATTAAACGTCTGATTAAATGCGAAATTCTTGAGCTGCCAATCATGTGGGCAGATTTTCTACCTTTGAAGGTCCCGCCGTAAATAGACTCCCCACCGGTTCCATTGCCTAAAAATTACGAAAAAGTCGAACACGTTAGTACAACGTCATTACACGTACGAAGGCTCCCCAAAAGGGCAAAAATCGAAAACATTTTTAAATGCTGAGAAAGTTGTTATTCTTACCGGCACTAAAATCGCCGCATTGCACCATGAAGTCTTTGACGACACGATGAAAGGCAACTCCTTTGTAGTGAAGTGGCTTGCCGGTGGTCTTGCCCAACCCTTTCTCACCTAGATATGAGGCAAAATGATACAATGATTTGTAAATACCAAAATGAAGATTGTGCATATGTCAATTTTGCCATTGTCATTATATCTATGGAGTCTGTTAGAGAGAATATCACACAGTTATCCAGGTTGATTATAATGTGAACGTGGTCTCGCGTTGGGTTCTTCACGTCAAAGCGCGGATACGAAATAATGTTTACCTGTGCAGAGTGCGCGAAAATTTTCGCAGGTGATGGGGCACAGGTCCGAAAAGATTTCCAGCGTAATTCGGCCAGCTAAAATTATAAACAATCAATTAGACATTTTCAACATTATTCGCACCTTTCTTTCAAATGAGTTGTTTGATCTTTATCACAAAAAACTCACCTGTCTGTCCATCAATCTCCACATCGAAAAAGCATCTGGGTCTGTATTTGACAGTCATTTTCTCCGAAATGTTGCCGAGACAAGCAACAAACTGTACAAAACAGAAGGTACATGATTAAAACTACAATCGATTGAAACTTGCACAGGCAACTTCACAAACATGTTTTGAAAAACGGGCCAAACTAGGGGAATCATTCTCCATTCATCTCATTAGTTATCAAGAAGGACTAAACACAGCAATCTTTTTCGTGTAACAAACTATTAGATTTAGATAGAATTGTCACCGCGCTTGCGCATTTAAGGTAACTTAGGGAATGAGGGAGTAAAGGAATTGAAATAAATTGAAAGGGGTTAGGAATTAGAGGTAGGGAATTGGAGGGATGGTAAGGTGGATGATAAATAGGTTAGGGCAGGTTGGCCATGAGCGAGATGATTTTTGACGGGATTTGAATTAGGAGAGGGAGGAGGCTTTAACTAATTCTTGGGGGGAGGTTGTTCCATTCCGCGACAGTTTTGATCAAGAAAGTAGATTTTGGTGTTTGGTAACACGACCATAGGCCGTACCCGTAAGCAGGTGACTGGGTCAAAGGCTAAACAATCAAATTTCGGGTTGAGAACAAATTCTGGCAGGCGGCTTTTCGCAGAGGTTGTCCAAACAGACCGTTAAAGACATTTTTAAAAACCCTCTCTTGACACGCCCAGAAATACCGGACCCCAGAATCCCGGTCAGTTGGTCAAGTTTGCTACCACCGGGTTAGGCCTAACTTGGCGTCCACCATTTAAAGCGACTAAATCGCGCATTTCTTTGTCGCGGCACTCCATTATCAAATTACCTACTTCTTTAATCATAATTTGCGAGCAATAAACCCAAATTCAAAACAAATCAAATGAAATACAATACCGAAAATCTCTGCTAAATCGCTCACTCACAAAAAAAAATTGACGTACAAACAACGTTCACACGTTTCTAATTTATCCGAATCGAAGGAATGTGCGTTGTGATATTGTGTCAGATTTGCACGCGCAGATATTTAGATAGTCATTGCAAAACAACCGTGAAATTAGTGAATCCTAATCAGATTGTTTAGTGTGAATGCGTCAATTCGGAAAATTTTATAAAGCAGAGGCTAAAGCGCGTTGAGATTTTTGTTCCATAGTAGGTCTATCATAACACAACATCATTCTCAAAGGTTAAACGCCCTCCTATGAAAAACAAATATTGAAATTCTCAGATCATTTTGACCTCTCAGCATCTACGAAGGTCTGATTTCAATCGAATCATGAGTGCGTCGACACTTTATTAACAACTACCAGCCTTTTTACATTGCAGAAAATGATAATTTAAACGCCCACCAATTCAATTCCAATTGGAATTTAGGTGGCTGTCATCGCATGTCGTGGAGTCTGAGTAGAAAGATCACGACAACCTGGGGGTTACCGGTGGTTATTTTTCTATTTTTTTTGTGAAATTCAACAAATTCGGTGAATCTTGCGCCTATTTTAAACGACAGCATCACATCAGTGATCAGTGAGCATCAGTGATCGGTTAAAACTGTTTGCAAACAGATAAAAAAACAGTTGTTTGTCAGAAAGTTTCGCCCAACAACCCTTAAATTGCTATCTTGTCCGTAGCCATGCCTCCACAACACCCATCCACCAACAAAAATAAAAATTAATCCTTGAGAAAGTGCTCGTTATTGTCTTGATTTAATGCACTCCGCTCCATGACAAACCTGATTAATCCGGCAGTAAAAATTACACCATGCGACTGTGGCAGTGTCAGACTCTCCTGCTCTGTGCTCTTCTGGTGAACGTGGTCATCCTCTACTACTTCTGGAAGCTCCAACAGAATCTTGACCAGCTGCACTACCGTCACCTCTACGAGGACGGATTGCCGGATCGGAGGAGTGCTGGAGGGGTGGCGGGTGGCTGGCCGGTGCTGGACGTATCTAAGAATGGGCGGCCGTCTTCGGGAAACCACCAGCAAAAGACGGATGAACAGCCAGAGACTGTTCCCAGCGATCCGGCAGAGCTGGCCAAGCTTATCACGGTTGTCGTGCGGGAATTTGAATTCTTCGAGAATGACGTCACGGAGACTGTCAAATCGTTCTTGAAGGTAGCTCTCTAATTTGCCAACTTTACCTTCAATTTAGAAACGAGATTTGCTTTCGCATTCTGATTTCACTTTGCAATTTCATAATAAAAAAATAATCATAAATTGCCTGGCTTCAAATGGCCATGTAACAGAAATAGTTATGAGATGTGGTGCACCCACACCATATAGCCATCTAAAATGTTCACCTCTCCCTTGTCATTTCTCCACAACTCAGGTGATGCCGACCGTCCATGTGGTGATCCTGGCCGACGCCTACCCCTACCCACCCCTCCAGATCCAATCGGGCCACGCCAACGTGCAGGTGGTAGTCCTTCACCCCCGCGTGGACGAACCTCCCCTCTCCTCCCGCCCGGAACACTACATCGCCACCCGCTACGTCCTCCTCGTCCCCGACTCGGTCCGCCTCACCTCCACCACCCAGCTGGAACACATGCTGGAGCGCCTTCTGGCTCGACCGGAAGGACTGGTGGCGGCGCGGGTGGTAGGGGAGAAAGCGCGCTGCCTGCGTCTGGAGCCACGCCTCCGAGAATGGATGCTGCAGCTGCACGATGAGCCGGCGGGAATGCCCTGCGACGCCGTGGCTGGGACCTGCGCCCTGCTGGCCAGACGATCCCAGCTGTTTGATCTGAGTCAGCCGTTTTCGAGGCCATTTCCTTATGCCCTTTTTGTACAGACCACCATCAGGCAGTGGAAGGTGACTATCTGCTTAAATTGCTTCTCTTGCTGATGGCACTGTTCTCCGATATTTGATATATTTGATTTGATTCGATATTCTTGGATATTTGACTTGATTTTTAAACTCTGGTCGTTTTTTCACTGTATTTTGTAGCTGCCAAAAAATATTGAGCAAGTCTTAAAAATCAAAAATATCAGAATATGCAGTTAACAGTTGTCAGCTCAAATAAAAATAGAAAATGGAATTGTTTCTTTGCCAACAAAATTATTTTTAAAAACGCTCCGACACACAAGTGTAAGGGTAACAGGCGCTAAAGTCCCTTATATAGCTGACTCACCAATCCATTGTTCCCCCAAGGTCCACATCCTGGAGCAGGTGGTGTTCCAGCAAGGCCGCCCCCTCTTCCTAGACGCCCACCTCAAGTGGAAACATGGCGACGCCGGCCGCGAACGCCTCAAGATGCTCTACGAAGACTTTGGCATCCGCCGCGTGCTCCAAGCCTCGGGCGACGTGGACTGGTTCGGCTGCGTCAAGACCAGCCCCCGCTGCTTCGGCACCGTCCTCAACGACATGCCCGAGTACCTCTACGCCGGCCGCCTCACCCCGCCCTGCTGCCTGCACCACCTACGTGAGACAGCCCGCCACGTCTTTGACACCTTCCGCGGCTCCGGCGTCCGCTACTGGCTAGAAGGTGGCAGCCTGTTGGGGGCGGCCCGCCACGGTGACATCATCCCCTGGGACTATGACGTGGACGTGGGGATTTACGCGGAGGATGCCACCAAATGCAGCTACCTGCGGGAGGTCATGTCTACCGGCCGACCTCACACCACGGTCGATGGATTCGTGTGGGAGAAAGCGGGAGAGGGGGATTTCTACCGGGTGCAGTACAGCCAGTCCAACCACCTACACGTGGACGTGTTCCCCTTCCGGGCCACCAGGGCCGGCATCATGACCAAGAGCACGTGGTTCAAGACGCACAGGCAGGACGTGGAGTTTCCCGAGCATTATCTGCGCCCACTGACTACGGTGCGGTTCGCGGGGGTGGACGCGGCCGCTCCAAATAATATTCGCGAGTTCTTGGAGCTCAAGTTTGGCAAGGGGGCTATCGAGAATCCACAGTATCCCGATCCAGCAATCTTGGCGTTCGCTAATACAAGTGCGCTGGGCATGGGCGTTGTGGTGGGACAACATCCCTGAGGACGGGCGTTGTGGTAGGACAACATCCCTGAGGACGGTGACAGTCTTGAATGTTTCAACTTTGACGCGTCTCCGTCAAGATTGATATTCGGCGGAAGAGTACTACTTCTTGGTTTGAATCCCGCGTCTGGGTTGGAATTAATTAGAAAATTAATGTCCGTCCTGTCCACCACCCCGAAGATTGTGTTTCGAGATGCCAGAGTTCGAACCTCCAGTTCATGGATTAAAATTCAAACTTTCCATCCTGTCAACAGTGAGCTAGTCTATCGAGTAATGAAATCTTTTGTGCATTATCTGGTAATTTTTTTTTACTCGAAACAAATGGTGACGACAAACTATGAATTGGAATAGTGTCGAAATCGTTCGGTGAGCTACTTACTTCCCAATAAAGCCACTAAAGCCTCCTCTCTAAAGGTGGTTGCTCACACATTGAATGTACGACAAGAATATTGAATTAAACGCGAATCTCCAAAGACATACTTTCGTGATCGGTTTACAATTCTGACACTGTTCAGGCACGGGTCTCACGGCTTTAATGTCTTTCGCCAAAGGGAATTCAAGGGATTCCGGTGGTCTGGGTTGGGAATTGAACCCGCGATCACGGATGTAGTGGGCCCAACGCGCTAACCACTACACCACCCAACACCTCCTGCCTAGTCTGTATGGTAACTCGCTAGAAGCTTTTTGGAAACAGCTACGCTACAGAATACAAATAATAGAACAATTTCTAGAGTTTGGAAAAAATATATAGACAAACGACTCCCAGGACATCGAATTCAAAAGCTGCTGCATCGAAATAGCTGATACGTACAGAAACAAACATACATCGATATATCCGATTGCGGGCACGACCCTCAACAATCAATAAATACTCGAATATATCTGCCCAACCATATAAAAACACAACAGACCACAAGCATGAGCCTTAACGCCGATTATGTTAAAATATAATTGCTAAATCGTCGAATTGCTGAAGCCTGAAATAGTCGAGATGTCGAAATATATTTAAACGTCTAGGAATCGGAGGTAGGACGTCTTTTAGTAAAAAATGAAGATGAAGTGATCGGTTCAGCGCCGAAATAAAGACGAACAGAGTCTGGAGAACTCTCTTAAATAAATAATAGTAGACTATTATTTTATGAAGCGGCGGCATTTGCAAACAAAAATTCAAAGCGGGCGCAGTGATCAACAAAAAGTCGCTTCACCACGCGGCCACCACACGCAAAAAAAATCCAATTTTTGACGAAAACACATACCTTTCGATCCTCACAAGCCTCCTGTTCACCAATCGGCGCTGAACCGATCACTTCATCTTCATTTTCAACGTTATTGCTTGCGATGAATTCGTCCTCAAATCATTTCGCAGTTCGCAGAAGTCATATTATCTTGATACATGCAGTTTTAATTAGTATGGATAAACAATGATAGATAAATATTTGATGAGCAACAAGTTTGTTTTGATGTAAACCAACAGCGGAAACCACTGAACTAACAAATAAAATATTCACAAATAATATTTGCACATCGGCATGCCTGGTGATACTCTCGATTCGTTCATAATAAAGTTAAAGGGAAAAGGGTTAAGGTTAAAGGGGGGGATGTTAAGGTTAAAGGAGCTAGATATTTTAATCAACTAGATAAAATATTTTGTTATGATGTTTAGTCGTTCATGTAAATTTCAATGCTGACAACCAAGCAGACTAAACGATCAAATTTATAGTTACGATCTATGCCATTTGTTGTCTCATTTGATTTGTAGCTTCAATTCTCAAACAAGTCTGTCACTGTGTCAACTCGTATACACTATAAATAAAGACGACTTGAATTGAGTCGTCAAAGTGAACTAAAATATTTTCAAATGATTCTGAATGAACGAAATTTTTAATTTCTTTAAAAAATACATGTATCCCTAATTCCATATCAAAACATTGACCATAAATGCCTAATAAACTTATATTCTTTTATTCCTGATCACTGAATTGCTGAATTTTTTAAAGAATTTTTTAGAAATTTGAGATGATTTTTTTTTAATCACAAATAAAGTAAATAATTCTATTTGTCATTATCATAGCAACCCGAGGTGTTCAGTAACTCCTGCATTGGATCCTAACAATAACACTTAACATTCATAAATACAAATAAATTCGCGGGTTGAAATAGTAAATATAGATAAAACGTGGTAATACTTGTGTAAACTAAGGAATTAGAAATTTCTTAAAAACTCATTAACAATTTTTGACGTCCAGAGGCCACTTGACTTTTTTATTTTAAATCACTGTAGTTAGTGTCTAGTGCATTACAGGATTACTGCACCCTCATGTCTCTATGGAGATGTGCGAGGGGCAGGGAAGGGAAGAGGGATGGCAGCTGGAATAGCCAGGCTGCATGATCCACCCTTAAGCTCTGGACTCCCTAATGGAAGCTCTGGGGTGACGCCAGTATCCCAGGCTAACGAATAAACGAAAGCCTGCGCCGGGAATTTAAGTGAGCACTTTTTTGAGTGCGGAAAAAAACTTTACAAGCGCCTTCAACTATCCGCGTAGAACTTCCATTATTCCCTCGCACTTATGCTTGATGCGCCCGTTGTGCGCAGAAATTGTTTCTGTCTAAAAGATTAAAGCAGCGGCAATTGTTTTTGACGACCGTGTTCCCACTGAAAGGTATTTTGACAGCGCCACTTAACGGGGCTAGCAACATTGTCACGCGATTTGTCTAGCCCAACCCATTTTTTTAAAGATGTTGTTAAGGGTGTTCTATCCCTCCTCCCACGGGTGACCTTGGTACTTTTGTCTAGCCTAGGCTTTTAACCTAGGAAACAAATATCCAACAATAGACCTAGGTAAGGATCTCGAACGTGTATCTAACATGGCACATATACGGATCCCACAGATTTATTTGTCTTTTTGAACTTGGTAATTTCGGCTTTAATTGCATTTTTGATCTTGGTAATTTTGGTTATATTAGTATTTTTTACCTTGGTAATTTTGTCTAGACTTGGATTCCTACCTAAGTAAGGATCTTGAAGTCGTGCTTTTTTTAATCACTGTAGCGCCTAGTGCACTACAGGATTACTGCACCCTCGTGTCTCTGTGGAGATATGTGAGGGACAGGGAAGGGAAGGAATGATGGATGGCAGCTGGAATAGCCAGACTGCAGAATTCACCCCTAAGCTCTGGACTCCCTAATGGAAGCTCAGGGGTGACGCCAGTAC
>JAUJYS010001184.1:0-18381 GCA_033995665.1 Melogona broelemanni | reverse complement strand
TAAAAAGGAACCTAGGCGTTCCTCCGTTCCTCAAAAAAGGAACCAGTACCTAGGAACGGGAACTTTCCGTTCCGTTCCTACCCAACACTGGAGATATCCAGTGACACTACAATAATTCGTAATGTTTTTTCCCCTTCCAAAGATGCCCGAGCCCATGGAGATCGCTTCAAATGATGTGGAGACTTTCGCGTTCCAAGCTGAGATCGCCCAGTTGATGAGCCTGATCGTCAACACGTTCTATTCCAACAAGGAGGTCTTTCTGCGGGAGCTGATTTCAAATTCTTCGGATGTAAGTTTTCCACCTATCGCCATTGCAAACTATGAAACTTCAATTTAAAAAATTATTATTTGATGTATTTCTGGTCATATTGACAAATTTGGAGTAATGAAATTTTTTTGGTTAGTTTAACTAATTTAACTTTTTAATTCAAAATTTAAGTATATTTATATGCCTTTATTTATGTATTATTTTTATTATTATTTGATTTGACAAAATGCGGAAATTTGTTTTATATTTAATACAAGAATATCTTCTATTGATTCGAGGCAATTAATATTTGCCTATAATTGTCCCATTATTTTTCCAGTTTTGCTATTTGGTAATTTTTTATTATTTTGTCGCAGGCCTTGGACAAGATCCGCTACGAGAGCTTGACCGATCCTTCCCGTCTGGAGAGCGGCAAGGAGCTGTACATAAAGCTGATTCCCAACAAGAATGACCGAACTCTGACCCTCGTCGACACCGGCATCGGCATGACCAAGGCCGACCTGGTCAACAACCTGGGCACGATCGCAAAGTCCGGCACCAAGGCCTTCATGGAGGCGCTGCACGCGGGCGCCGACATCAGCATGATTGGCCAGTTCGGCGTGGGCTTCTACTCGGCCTATCTGGTGGCCGATCGGGTGGTGGTCCACTCAAAACACAACGACGACGAGCAGTACGTTTGGGAGTCGTCGGCCGGCGGCTCCTTCACTATCCGACCGGATCCTGGCGAGCCTATGGGGCGGGGCACCAAGATCGTCTTGCACCTCAAGGAGGACCAAGCGGAGTACCTGGAAGAGAAAAAAGTAAGCAGATTGAAACAGTTTGGGTGTTGAGCAAATTAAGGAGGCAAATTTTTCTGCAGGTGCGCGTGGTATTTGGCATTAATTCATATTCCCCGTTTAAAGCTGTTACATTTGATTTTACGATGACTGTCGAATGAATTAAATGCTCGACGCACCCTGTTATCGATTACGTTCTTTTAGAATACACAAGCCTCGGTATTGAAAATGTTTTGTTTTTTAAGTTTCTACCAATTATTTCCTACTGCTTATGTGTTATAAAAAAATATTGTTGATTTTTAAATAAGATGAAAAATAAAGATTAAAATGTTTTTTTCTTTTTAGAAAGTATACAACCCTGTTTCTAGCAGATTTCAAATATGTTGGAATCGATATTGCTGAAAGTCTTCATAAAAGGAATGATACAATTTAAAAATTGTGCGACCCTTCATAGCTAAGTGGCTCGCTGGTATCATCTTAAAGAGTTTAATTATTATTTTTTTCAAATCACTGTAGTGCTATCACCTACAGGATTTATACCCTTAGTGTCGCTATGAAAAGGAAGGGAAACTCCGAAACGGAAGGGAAAGGCAATGGCAGCTGGTATAGCCATACTGCCTTTACCCCTAAGCTCTGAAATGTCTGGACAAGCCCAGGGGTGACGCCAGTACCACATGCTCGAATAAACTAGCCTTTCGCCGGGAATCTAACCAGTGACCGTCTGCACCGCAGTCTGAAGCATTACAGACTGAGCTAGATGGTCGTTTTTTTAAATTTAATTATCATAAAAGGCAGGAACTTAAGAATATCCTACTTAATTACGGAAATTGCCGTGCTGTCTCTTGCACAGCGGTAATATTGTCAATTATTTTATTTGCATTTAAATAGCGTTGCATTGTCTTACTAAATCAATTATCGTTGCGTTTCAGGTGAAGGAAGTGGTTAAGAAGCACAGCCAGTTCATTGGCTATCCGATCAAGCTGTTAGTGGAAAAGGAACGCGATAAGGAAGTGAGCGACGACGAGGAGGATGAAGACTTTGACAAAAAGGAGGGCGACGAAAGTGGCGAAGCAAGTGGCGAAGCAAATAGCGCCAAGAAGCCGAAAATTGAGGACGTCGTTGAGGATGAAGAAAAGGACGGTTCAAAGGACAAGAAAAATAAAAAAATCAAGGTAAGACTAAAAGTGTTTTTGAATTTTGCAGATTGGCTTGTATTAGGAAAAATTGAATAACTTGTAAAATTTGAGATTTCATTCGGAAAATTAAGGAAAATGAAATAACTTTGTAGTGGGCCTAAAAGTGTGATAACTTTTTGGAATCTTATTCAAATTTATTCATATACGAGTAAATGGTTCATTAACGATACAGGACAATTGTAATAGTCAATTTTTAAAATTAATCAGTTTTTTGTCCTTTTCTATCAAGATAATAATCTTTATTTGAAAATATAAAATTCAAAGAGAAAAAATAACCTGGGAACTTTTAAAAATGTCTTAATTAATTTTTAAACTTTGTACCTAATGAAATATTAATAAAACTTTTGTTACTCATAAATTTTCAGGACAAGTATCTGGTTGACGAGGAACTCAACAAGATCAAGCCGATTTGGACTCGCAATCCGGACCATATCAGGACGGCGGAGTACGGAGACTTCTACAAGTCGCTGACCAACGACTGGGAGGATCATCTGGCCGTCAAGCATTTCTCCGTAGAGGGTCAGCTGGAGTTCCGGGCGCTGCTTTTCGTGCCCAAGAGAGCCGCGTTCGACCTGTTCGAGAACCACAGGAAAAAGAACAACATCAAGCTCTACGTTCGCCGCGTCTTTATCATGGACAACTGCGAGGAACTTATTCCCGAATACCTAAGTAAGTTAAGTAAAAGGAAAAAAAAATATTAATATTGCGTTTGATTGTTTCCTAATAGCTTAATAATTTGTAAATTACACATATTTTATGGAAATTAATTGGAAGCAGAATGAGTATTAGTTTCCAAGAGAAAAATTGTAAAACACCCATTGGAAAAATTAGCATTATTTTTGTTAAAAAATAGTACCTGATTAATTTGATTATATGGGGTAAATGATTTAAGGTTTATTTTAAAGAGCCAAATAAATATGCAGATTTATCTGTTGACAGATGTTGTAATTAGATTTCTTTGTGATTCTTTCTGCCAGATTTCATGAAGGGTGTCGTGGATTCGGAAGATCTGCCACTGAACATTTCTCGCGAGACGCTGCAACAGAGCAAGATTCTGAAGGTCATCAAAAAGAACTTAGTCAAGAAGTGTATGGAGCTGATTGAAGAAATCGCGGAGAACAAGAATAACTACAATAAGTTTTACGAGCAGTTCTCAAAGAACCTTAAGGTAAGGAAACAAAATTCGGACAAATTTGTGGGCTTTCAAAAAAATGATTTAATTGGAAAAGGAACAATTGTTAAACCAGAAGTTGAAAATATTTTTAAATAAATTTATTTAAGAAATTGTTGGCAGATTCCAATTAAAATTAAAGTTCTTTTCTTGTGTTACGTCTCCTATTATTTTTGTTCGTTTTGAAGTTGGGAATTCATGAAGATAATCAGAATCGCAAGAAGATAGCAGACTTCTTACGCTACCCCAGCTCCTCCTGTGGCGACGAGCTCACTTCGCTGAAGGACTACGTGTCGCGCATGAAAGAGAACCAGAAGCACATCTACTACATCACCGGCGAGACCAAAGAGCAGGTGGCAAACAGCTCGTTCGTGGAGCGCGTCAAGAAGATCGGCGTCGAGGTGATCTACATGACCGAGCCCATCGACGAGTATAGCGTGCAGCAGCTGAAGGAGTACGACGGCAAGAAACTGGTCTCGGTCACAAAGGAGGGTTTGGAGTTGCCAGAGGACGTGGCAGAGAAGGCCAAGCTGGAGGAGGACAAGAAGAAGTACGAGGAGCTCTGTAAAGTCATGAAGGATATTCTGGACAAGAAGGTGGAAAAGGTGAGAATGATTTTTTTTTTTGGTTCTAGAACTTCATTGATTTCTGGTAAAATAATTTTAGTTAAGATTTCAATTAGAAAAATTAGACGCGTACATAGTATTGATTCTGTGTTAACGGTACATTGCAGCAAGATTGTTATTTTTCTTAGATTTTTTGTTCGTATTTTTATTTGCTTTAATCAAATTATTTTCGAAAATATTTAAATTTGTTTATAATAAATTGCTTTCGAATGAATTTCAAATGATTAAAAATATATTACTTTTTAATGATTTAGTGAATTTTCATTAAATAAAAATAAAATACTTTTGATTTAATTTCATTTAGGTTTAACACCAATTACTTTTTAACTACTTTTACCTGATTTAAAGCAAATGATGAGTCAATTTCAATTGGCTTAAAACAAATTATCTTCATGAAATATATTGAACCTGTCCAGCACCTTACGACCTCGAGTAGTTAAGATTGGGGCGCGTATAATTAAACTAAGTGTGGTTCTCGTTCCTCGTCTCTCCAGGTGGTGGTGTCTTCCAGGCTGGTGTCCTCTCCCTGCTGCATCGTCACCAGTCAGTACGGGTGGTCGGCCAACATGGAGCGCATCATGAAGGCCCAAGCCCTGCGCGACAACAGCACCATGGATTACATGACCACCAAGAAGCGCCTGGAGATCAATCCCGACAACACGGTCATCGTCTCGCTCAACGACAAAGCCAAGGCCGACAAGAACGACAGGAGCGTCAAGGATCTGGTTATGCTGCTGTACGAGACGTCGTTGCTGACCTCTGGCTTCTCCTTGGATGATCCACAGAGTCACTCTAGTCGAATCTACAAGTAATTTGATATAATTTGTATTCTTGGATACATGACGAACTACTCGTATTGGCGTCATAGGGGGAGATAATAAATTATCTGAGTGCTAATAAATTATTTCGTAAACGCAAACACAGATTAAAATACTAGAATTGTGTTTCTGAACCAGCAGGTTATGCTTAATTGTGATATGACGAAATACAAAATACTATTTTTCCATTAAAACAAAAGCTTAAAGATAAGTAAACATTAGCAGCATTATTAAACAATAAAATCTTGTGGGGGTGATTCAAGATATTAAATTTTTCAAATTTGTCAAATTTATTAAAAATATTTGTTTGGAAATGCTTTGTAAATTTAAAATACAGTTTTCAACGATTTTCTTGTTCCATTTTTTTAGAATGATCAAACTCGGTCTGGGCATCGAAGAAGAGGATGTAGAGCCGGTGGTCGGTGACGATAAGGCAGAATATATGCCTCCGCTCGAAGGTAACGCTGACGACGCGTCTCGAATGGAGGAGGTGGATTAAGCCGAAGATTGCAAAGACTGTTAAAATAATTTTTTGCTTGTCTGCAAAACTCAGTGTTACGTTATTTCCCGTTGGCTTATAAATAAAATATTTTTCACATTGTACCTACTATAATACTGCTTGTTTTTGAAGTGGAATAAACTAGGTTATTGTTACAAAAATTATATCTTCTGTGTTATGAACACAATTTTACTTTTTTTTTCTATAAAATAATTTTTTATCTGCACATTTTGCGAAAATTAATTGAAAATATTATTTACCGCGTGCATATTCCATTTGAAATGTGCACATTCGAAAAGTTGCGAGGTAAATCTTTTCCTGCTTCTTAACTTTTGTTTTAATGTTTCGGACTGAAAATTATTGAATTTAAATTGTCGGAAAAAAACTTGTTTCGACCAAATCTCCACCAACCAGAAAACTGGTTTGTCTAAGTTAATTGTGCATAAGTATGATCAAGTAACTGGCAAGTACGTTTTTTATTTTGCAAAATGTGAATTTCTCGCGGCATTACAATTAATCTCTAGATACTTCAGTAAACAACGGTCACAAGGACGACAGCGAGCCAGACCGTGTTCATTGAGAAGACTTAAAATAAGAAAACTACGTGTCTGTCCAATCTGCCAGTTCATCGTGCTTTTAAATTAATTATTTTTTACTGTTCTGTCCCTTTCCTATTAAATGGAAATCACCTTTGCCAAGTGTGTGCTGCCCCGCGCAGATGAGCAATCACACAATGCATTGCCCTCCGCCTCCCTTGATCTTCGCGTTACCAGAAAGTTCAACTAGATGTCGCTAGGCATGTCGCTAGGTGTTACGCGACAGGCATCAGCCAAAGAACTTTGTGGGTAGATAAATAAATTGATTGCTTTTCTTTGGCGACACAAGTACTTGGCAATTGGTCAAATGTAACGAACATGTGTATTTATGATATATTAGTAGTATGCAAAAGATAATTAAATATTTGGTTGTGTTGATTGTAATATATTTTAGGCGTAAAATACCAAATATTGTATGCACCAACGAGATTCGCCATTTATGATGTCTATCTTTAGTTGTCTGTGGCATTGCTACCCGTCTCAGTCCATTGGGAAATCCGGATGATTTTGTTTTTGCCAGGAATGCCAGCATTTCAATGAATCTGGGGACAGGTAACTGCATTTTGGCATTTTTTTGATGGCCTTGTCAAGAGTTTCGACGAAGCATGTTCTGGTTTGGTTGTCACGTTTGCTCAAACAAGGGCCTTGAAACCATGCAGTGTTTATTAGAGTTTTGTAACATTAGTATGTTGTGACGTGCGTGGCGTTGCTACTCGTAGACTCAAGACAAGTCGTGGCGCCACGATCATCAAGATTAACTAAGTGCACACCGATTGGAGGTCAATATTCGAAAATCTGTATGATTGGTAGAAATAACGTGTCTATCTCTATTTTGAATCATTGTTGAGATTGCTCTTATCGTGAAACATTCCAGTGCGACGGTCGCATTTTTATTTCCTTGTCAGTACTTCATATTTTCATTCTATAAAGTTTAATTGCATAACCGGGCTTCAAGCAAGGCATATCCACAGGATAATTTATTATTTTTTCGTTTTTTTAACTTTTCTCTCTCATTTCTTCGCGAACAGACTGAGACGAAATCCTCCAGCCCGGGATTCCGAATTCGTCTCGCCGAACACGACCCTCGATCGCCGACACTCCGCGCGATTCAAATGGCCCGGCAGTTGAGCACCGCGCTGTCGGATCTGATTCTGGCCCTGTCCTGCGTCCACTACGTGCGCACGCTACTCAGTGAAGGACAAGCGCACGACACCAGCTACAGTCATGCCATTGGCTACCTCACCCTCGTCACCGTGGCCTCCTGCCTCGGAGTTGTCAGATTTGGTAAGATTGGTTCGGTGTTACAAAATTCAAAATGAAAACTGGACTGAGATTCGGTTGAACTGCGTTGCGACTGGCGGGACGAGCGGTTGATATGTCTCAGTACAAAGGATAATTCAGAATTGCCCTTGTTCCCCACTTCACCCTACCCACGCTCTGTAATATTCGAAACTTCATCTGGTTTGAATTGTTTCGCTGGCCATCCATCCCAGAAATTTAGAATGCGTTCTGTGGTTTAGGGTTGAAAACCAGGTTAGGGCGAAAATTAATTATTCCATGCTGTGCGGTCAGTGAGTCGTACGGTTGATATATACAGATATATAGCGACGCCGAAATTTTCAGTGATGCTGATGATCCGAAAAAGATTTCCGGCGCGGGCTCTCGTTTATTCGATCCGGAGCAATTGTGAAAATGTGCGCCTCACTATAAAGTTAGAGCATTAAGATGGGTACAGAATCTCCGGTAGTTTAAATCCAGCTGGTAATAAGAGTAGAAGAAACGGTCACCTTAGATTGGTTACTGAGTAACGCTGCAAGTATGACGCCTACTCAAATTCCTATTACCCCAGAGTGTGTCGACAATGAAACTTGTCTTACAGAGCCCCGGGTGCTAAACCGGTTAAAATAATACCCCTTTGTCCTTTACTGGTCTTCTGACCCTCGACATATTCCCCTCTTAAAGGGGCTGCTTGCGGGCTGAAATTGGAAATTGTAAATTTTAAACAATTAATTTGCCAACGTTCCAAATCCAGGTTCGGCGAGCCCAGTCAACGTGCTACTCCAGTGTCACAAGTTCACGTCGTACCTCGCCTCGGTGGTCGGCCTGTCCATCCTGGCCTCCGAATTCTACCGCCAGATAGACTTCCCCCGCTTCGGCCTGTTCCACGCCTACGCCTCAGTGGCCGTCGTTCTCAGCCAGTTGGTGGTGGACCACAAGACGCACAACACCCTCGCCGAGTTTGTCTCCTCGGCGGCCGTCCTCTCCGTGCTGCTGGTATGCGCCCTGCACAGAAATCTGTTCGGCTGCCTGGGGGCCGCCACCGTCATCGTATCCGGGCTGCTCATCGGCACCCAGGGCCCCTCGAGGGTCGGACTTCCAGCCGTCGATTTGTTCCACTACGGTCTGGTGGTGGCGAACTATTTCATGGTCCAGGCGCTCTTTAAAACGGCGTAGTTTTGTTGATGCGCACGTTCAACCGGATATGCAGAATGCGCGCGAGGCAGGATTTGTTCTCGGAATTGTTGTTTTTCTGTTTTAAATACGCTGTGTATTTGAAGAAATGTAATATTTAACACGCCCAAATTATATTTAAAAAAATTTTTGGAAAATTTAATCTATCGAAATTAATAATAATCACGCAAGCCTCAATAAGATAATGCTTGTGTAAAAATGGAATAGCAAGTGCTTGTTAAATGTAATGTCAAGCCACGGACGGCCAATTTATTTTTGATAATTTTGCCGTGTTTTATTTTTTTTTTCTCGTAATTAGTTTTGTTTTGAAAATACTCGATATTTCACTCGAATTTTGGTACTATCGGATTGTTGCTCAGGGATTGAATTTGCAAGTATTCGGTTCGTGATTAAAAATTCAAGTAGAATTATTGCATGTCTCCATTTGGGCGTAGCGAGTTTTTAGAGTAAATTCATGTTCTATTTGCGGGTTGCAAAAGTGTTAGATTTTAGGGACATTATAATTCTTAATCCTAGATATTTTTTGCTGAAACGTTTATGGGCGATTGATTGCCCTGTTCGCACATGGGATGACGAGAGCCTGTATTTTTTCTGTAAAATTGTGTCAAGCTTGTTCGATTGCATGTAGAGCTGGTTCTTGTGTGCGTGTACAATTCGTCATGCTCTAGCTATATTGGGCCCAAATTAAGTAAGCTATGCACAAATTAATTTACGCTAGTAAATGTTCTTGCCTAGATCTTGTAAACTGGTAGTAAAATAGTAATGACTTGAGAAGGGAAGGTACTTGTAATATTCCTTGAGAGTTTACATTCCTATGAATTGGTTGTAGCTAGGATAATTGCCGATTGTCTAGTTTCTCCAATCTAGTCAGGTGTCGTAATTCCATTTTACTCTCGTGATCCAAACCAAAAATTTACTATCAAGACCTATTCCATTTTGTGAATAATTATTACGCTAATCGCTTGACTCTAATTGTATTATGAAACTCGAGTGTTCTTGTTAATTTTGCAAGGTTGCAAGGTTGCAATTGAGAAAGGAAGGGAAATTTATTCTGTAATAATTTCCAAGTGTCAAGTTTTATTTTTCTATACACGTCTGGCTAAAGTGTATAAACTCCAGGTTCGCCGTTTAGTTACTATTTTAAATCGTGCTAGAATATCTTGTTACACGAATCATCTTGTACATGCACGACAATAATTGTCGAAATATTATGCAAGTCTCACAAATGACGCAAGCTTATGTAAATAATGTTCGACAAAATAATGTCATGAGTCATTAAACTTGAGCAAGATGGTCTAATGCAATAAAAATTAATTATTTATAATGGAAGGTGCATATCATGATTATTCTTGTTGATGAAACGGTGAGGTTATTCAGATCGGCGCACGCCAGTTTTATTTACGTCAGAAAGAGGTTGTGATACAGCAGATAGTGAGTAAACATTCGCAGGGTACCAAAAGACCCAGTCAACACTCCCAGAACAGCAATCCCTTGTCTTAAAAACAAGCGTTAGCTCATTTTCGGATAAATGAATAAAAAATATCAAGCAGAATTTGTTAAGTCACTTCCACCTCGCCGCAATTACCGGGAAAAAAGCAACCTTTGTGATCAAGTAAAAAAAAATCAAATGTATAATATGAGCTAAACGTAAGAAATAAAATAAGCATGATTCGATAAAATGTACAAATATAAAATACAAATGTGGGGAAAAGGGGAGAGGGAAGGGGTGCGTCATCAAACAGTATGAGAGAATGGAGGCGTAAACCGTATATATGGCTGATATAGAATACTCTTAAAAATTGCAGATCAATATAAATAATATGATAAAATTAGACGAGTAACGTGTATACTATAGTTACGAATAATTATTTTTGTTTTGTTGTTGCTGTTGCTGCTGCTTACGATAAATAGGTACCTAGTCGCGCTATGGTGAGTGGCGGGACGTGTGGTGTAGAGAAAGTGCTTTATACGTAAGCGCGGTTTTTTGTTACTTGGACACGGGGAACATGATGAGACGAAAGTTGGCCGCCTTGGCCGCCAGCAGCTTGTTGCATTCGTCCGAGTCGTGCAGCGGCAGGTGATAGTAAGGGCTCTCGTTCTTCTCGTCGCTGAATTCGTATTGGTAGACGCGCGGGTGCACCTTGGTGTCGCCGAACGGACCCTTCAGGATGATAAAATGCATGACCAGAGTGCCGGACACCTTGGACTTGAGGATCAGCTATTTCGAATAGATAAGCGATTGTATTTCATGTTCGGTATTTTCGTTTTGGTGAATGCAACATGTGTTTTTTCAAATTATAATTTTAAAAATAAAATTTAATTTCAATTTTTTTTTATTGGAATGCTTTTTTCAATATTTTTTTTAATATTCATGACCTTTGAACTTGTCTGGATTTTTTTATGAACATTTCTGAATTTTGCAAGAACTTTTCTAAATATTACATGAACTTTTCTGAATTTTTACATGAATCTTTATACGATTCAGCTAATCGACAGAAAAACAGTAACATATTTTGTTATTAGTGTTTGCTCCAGGATAAAATAACCGAGGCTCCGCACCGCGAATCGAACCCGGTACCACCGCACCGCAGTCGGTTGCAATACCGAATGGGCTACGCAAATTTATAAAAACAGTTCTAGAAGATTTATGATTAGACAGGGAAGGGGGGGAGAATTACAGACCTGATAACTGATGGAGCGTTCGCAACTCTGGGTCGGGTCGCGTTGGTTGTCGTTGACCCGCGCCTTGACCACCCACTGATTATTGAACGCCGTGAACCGGCTCGTCTCGTAAAATAGCTTGTGAATGAATTCGTCTGTACGGTACGGCTTCAACTGGAGATCTATATTGGAGACAGACAAAAAATTGAATTTGTTGGAAAAAAAACTGCAAATTCTCCAAGAATTACTTATGCAGCCGAAATCTTCAGAAAAATAACTTTTCTTTTGCCAAAACCAATTTAAAAAAATTGAAAGCCCTTTGTGGAGCCTCTTCAGCCCATCAAGTGCACAAGGGTTCCCCACCATTGAAAGTGATTTTCTCGAAGGACAGCAGATCGAAGATGCGGCTGTACAGCTCCATCTCCTCTTGGCGTTGCTGGTCGATGACGCAGAGGGCACCCATCACCTCCCCGCCCGTCTTCTTGGGATGCCCGCACTGCTCCTCGTGTTCGGTCAATTCGTGGTGTGGTCCGCGCCAGGGGCAGCCGATCTGGTGGTACTTGCACGTTGTGGGTCTGCCGAAGAACGCAATATTAGAGAACAATTAATTTACCACGCAAGAAACCCTCATTAGATCACCTTTTCGAGCAAACTATACGAGTCAAGACTTGCCTCTCCACGCAGAGCTCCATCTTGTGTCTCTCGAGGAGGTGGCGCGGGAACTGCTTGGCGCAGTACTGGCAGCCGGCCGGCAACTCGTTCACCGCCTTCTCCACGGCCAGATTGCGCGAGCTGTTGGTCTTGCTGATCTCTATCCGGCAGTTGGGACAGGTGGCCGTCTCGTCGCGTAGGCGAGCATCGGCCAGCAGATGAGTGAAGCAACCGGCGCACATGAGATGTCCATTGGTGCACTGGAATAACAATTGAAAGGTGGGGTTCATTTTCGCGTTGACTCAATTCAGCCTCTTTCTAACCATTTATTTATTTGATGTGTCGTGTGCATACCGACCCCCGTTAGTTTTTTTTTTTCTCTTGGGCAAATATTAAAAAAATATATATATAAACAGAATCTACTTGGTAATTATAAAAGGCCGTAGTAATTAATAATTTTATCTGTTTAAATCCCGAATATTTTTTTTCAAATATGACAACGAAGGATTCTGTTTTATTTCCGGTAAAGGTCTATACAAAATTGTATAATAGAAGAATCTGATTATAAAAAATCGTAATAATTCATACATTTACTGTTTAGACCCCGAACATACACGAACACGCACTACGTGTTGGGAGTCACTGGTGGTCATTCCTAATAATTACTTGATTTTAACAATGGTCGTTAAAAAAATCTATGATAAAAATAAACCATCATCACAGAAGTTGCTGTTTTTTCGTTCTTCACTGGTCGAAGACACTTCCATCAATATAGTGATTTTAACAATAGTTAATTCTTATTCAAAACCGCGAGACACCAAATTCGAATGATCCTTACACGTTAAATGACTGAATTTGAGATCTCAAAGAATTTATAATACCAATACACTGGGCCTGGATTTTAATTATTCATTTTATTATGTGTTACGGCCGGTCGGTATCAGTGGTCAACTGGTCTTTAGACAACAAGAGCTGTTTGCTCCATATTTCAAGATCGGAGGTTATTTTATCGAGCTATATCGGGATTGATTGACGTTGTAATACATAGGTAAATTTTTTTTTTTGCTGTAGGCGCGGTCGGCAAGCTAGCCATACCAAATAGATGGATGGTACAGCATTATGCTTGAGATGTTATCAGACGTTAAAGTATCTATGACGTAAGCAATAGCTCATATTTATAACGTATGCATTAATTGCAAATCTACATATGGAGATGAGCAACACGCAAAAAAAAAATAATAATAGCAGGTCAAGCAGCTGTTACAAAAAAGCAGCCATGATTTTGTGTCTTGCACTCTTCCTTCACTTGCACTTCTGTGACTAAAAGTAACAAATATTCAAATTCGAGATATATAACCCATGTGACGTGATAATGCTAGTTGCGAAAGAGGCAAAAATGAAAGCAAATGTGAATATTTTGTAGTTTAATTACTAAAAATAAAAACCATGCATTATTACATTTGGATACTAAAAATATTTTCAAGGAGGGCGCGTTTCTATTTGAACTAACTTACAATTGTCCTCTTGCAGAATTAAACAAAAATCTAAACGCCCCAACTATCGAAGAACTTTCAATATATAATTTTTAAAGTTCAATTGCAATGCTGGTTGTTTTGCTACTGCTAGCTCATTTATGTCTGCGTAACCTATTATTAGTACATCAATTCGTATGTAATCGCCAAAATGAATTTAGAACACGGCCCGATAGTTAAATGCTAATCAGACTCTCCCCTCAAACGTAAAAAAAAACTTGGCCAATTTTTTTCAAAACACCCTAACGTTTGACGAGATGTCCATGGAGTTCATGATTAATTGTGTCAAAAAATGAAATCAGCTGATCAGATTTGGCGACGTTCACAAAATAAGATAAGAATCGGATTGAAGCGGAGCACGTCTATTAGTCGTGTCGACTCCTCTCGTTTCCGTATAGAGAAATGCATCCAATGTATTAACGCAACCCAGTTCAATTCAGGTCATCCTCGCGAATGGGCGCCTTTATTTACCTGATAAATTGCTGTTCGCGGAAGATCCAAACAGACTGCACAACACAAAATTCCCCCTAATCGTTGTTCAAGTTTCTCCTCCTTCTTTTCTTCGGTTCCCGGGCCCTCGTTGTTTTCCTTTAGTCGTTTTTTAGGGGGCTCGTCTCCCACGGACAGAATCTCGTTGTTGGAACTCTCGCCCAGCTGCTGTTCCATCATCATTCCTGCCGCCGCATCACTGTTGTCGGCCATCTTTGTTTGTTTTGGGGCTTTATTATTTTTTTATTTTTTGGCACAAGTCGTTTTTGGTGCAGGGATGTCCTCACGCCAAATTCTTTTTCGACGATGGCCAAAGTTCTATTGCTCGCGTCCCGTCCCGTTCACTCTTTTCCTGTTTTATACATATTTTCCCCCTCTTGCCCTAAAGACAGAAAGGGTAAACAAGCGTGTGCGTAATCAACATACATAAAGTTCACCACTAACAAATATTTTGTACAATGTGTGAGAAAATTTTACTAATGAACGAGTTACACTGTTCACTGAAAACTACTAATGAAATGACATTTTAATTTTTAATTTGATATAAAAGCAATATTTGTGAATAGGGATTGTCCTTACGTATAGGATATATTTGATGTGTACCGAGGATTACATAAAAATTCAACACAAATAATTGCTTCAAAATATCACATCAAACGTTCGCCACTAGTGTCGCTACTTTAGCTGTCGTTTATCTGTTTTCAGGCTATGGACCAGATGTGGTCTGTGCCAGCGCCAATCATATTTCAGCGTTTCGACTGGGTCATCAACCCGCAAGGTTGTGTTCCGCAAATCTCAACATTTTACAAATACTGTGTTGGTTTTAACAGGGTTTTCTTTGGTTTCCCCCCTTTTATTCAAACTTTATTTTCACACGTTTCTATTTCAATTGTTTTTACTCATTACAACCTTCTATTTAACTTGATATAAACCTTGAGTGTCTGTTTTTCAACTTATTTAAGGCCCTTTTAGCCAACTTTCACACGCCCTTGAGAGCTCAAATGTTGCGCGCAGCTCAGTCCCTTGAAACCCTGTTTTTTTTTCAATTAGTATACACAGTCTGTATACTAATCTTGCTTGAAACCAAGGTTTATAGACCATAAGAACCTTGACTTGAAACATTTTAATCTTATCGAATTTTAATGAAGATCCATCACAATTTTAAAATTCGTCAAAAAATCGTTATAAGTTGTTCATAACAATCGTTAAATTACTATATATCTAAATCTAAATAAGTTTACACTTTCGGAATGGTTATGGAATTGGATTGAGACATATTGGGATCGAATCCAATGTAAACTAATTTTTATTTATTTTTTGTCAGCATCTCAAAAAGACATTTACTTGAAACAAAGTTTTTTTTAGACATTTACTTTTTTCAAAAATATTAAAAAGTTAATCACGAGACCACGTGAATTGAAGACGAACGAGATCACAAACTTAATTTAGAAGAAAATAACTTTGCGAAATGATGAAACGTGTTATTCATCATTTCGCAAAGTTATTTTCTTCTAAATTAAGTTTGTGATATCGTTCGTCTTCAATTCACGTGGTCTCGTGATTAACATTTTAATATTTTTGACCTAATAATATGTTTACGAAATGACTGTTGACACAAGCATTAAAAAACTTACGTGTTTCGGCTTCGAATTAATCTAACTGCACGACAACAAGGTCATTTAATTATTTTTTGTGATGGTTGAGATACACACAATTTTAATTAAATACGTTAACATTTAATTACAAGTGGCGACACGAAACAATATATTGCATTTGTTGATTTCATTTTGCATACCGCAGCACCAGATAGGATTTGAAACCTTAATCGTCGAAATTTGCCGCCTGGTAACTAGGCGTGACGGCGAGGGAATCAGTTCGTTTCTTAAATGCGAAAGTCAACCACTTATTTGATCGTCACCATAAATATCGAACGAATTATTATTGATACCTTTCGTATTGAAGAAACGAATCTTGGACAAACTAGTTCACGCACCCATATCACAGGCGGTAAATTGATACGATGAAGGTTACAAAAACTGGTACAGAGGCTATGAAAAGTGTATCATTAATGACGAAAACCATTTTGTAAAGTATTTTAAAGTGTATTATATTTCGTAAATACAGTGCAGATGCTTAGTTTTTTATTATTATTTAAAGCGAAACGTAAACTTATTTTCTGGAGACCTCTCGTATATATATCAGGCTCTATTTGCCTATCGCTTCGCGCATTGCCTATACAGTCAATTAGTCTCTAACGGCTCGGCATACACGCAGTGGGTACACTATCTGTTCTCTCGCTGAACTAACCGGGGACAGTCCTTTATGGGGGAACACGAAAGATATAGAGGCGCTCAATTGTAGTGAGAAAAATTCGTGTTTGTCTGCCTACACCAAACAACCCGCGATATGGTAATTGGAAAAAGTAGCGGTGGGCGCAGCCTTTTTTTTGCCGCGTTTAAATGCGGTGAAATAAACGGCGCGGTTTGAAACGGGACTCTTGGTCATTTTACTGGTTATCCGAATACATCCATTCTTCCCTCTTGCACAGAACGTTTAATAATGTGTAACGTAATGTATTTTTTTTATACAGGACGGATATACAGATGGCAAATGGCAAACACAGAATGGCAAAACAATCATATAGTTTCAATTGTTTACATCACAGTAAACTTTAAAAAATCTATTTATCGAACAAACAAATCTCTATCGCATATCACCGCATCAAATTTAATTAGATTTACTAATAATGGACATGTACAAAAAGTAGCACTACATAAATGATGGTAAACGCATTCGATGTTGGTGGTTACGGTATTCTAGCATGACAAATTCGGGCATAATAGTGACACTTGTAAGACTAAAATGTTACTAAATTGAATTTAAAAAGGTGAATCCTTGACCACAAGGATGGAAACTGTTTGTTAATGTTTATAGAAACCCGCTGGCTAAGGCCATCCGCATGACTCAGGAGCGCTGAGTGATTGCCAACATTCAACTTTTCAGGGCAACGTTTCTCTTTGCAATAGCGAATCTCAACAAGAAGGTGGTAAAGTGTTAGTGTATGGTGCATCTTGCAGCCGCTATAGTATCATCTTACGTGAACGCTCCAGTTTAACTTGGTTAAGGAAATAGACATACAGTACACAGGATGTCGCTAAGAAAGTTAGCAGAAATTTAACAGTAATGCAATGTCACCACCGAACCCTCGATATTACCGGAGCTTACTTTAAATTTAAAAAAAAAAATTGATTGGTTGTTACGCACAAACCTATTTCGATCATTGTTTTTAAAACTAGACAAATAATATATGAACAAAATACAATATTTTCTAAACGTTTTATTTATTTGATATAACATTGAAGTATTTTTAAATAAAATATTTAACCCGGCCTCTGCAGTTCCAAAATAACCCAAATACTTTCGCAAGAGAAGAATCAAACACTGCGCATTACCTCGACATCGATTCATTTATTCCAATTTTTAAACCGACGAACTGCAGTGCCTCTCGTCTAGGGAACCAGGCTAGGCGAGGCTAGGGAACTACGCGGGGAGACAATTGCAAACAAAACAAACAAATTCCCATATTTGTTCGTATGAGGAAATGATTTCAAGACCCCGTCATAAAAATGAGTTTTCGTGTCGCGGCTTTGCAAATGGCGGCAATTGCGGCGTGCGAGCGCCTATTACGGAGGGAAGTGCTGTCAGACCGGCGACCGCAACGCCCGAAACGAACAGCGAGACGTTTAGAACTATTTACCAGAGAGGGGAAGTGGGAGGAGAAGGGGAAAGAAGCGCAGCCGGCCTCACCGTTTTTGCACAAAGCGCCAATTACACACAGCGCTGCCAATTTACCATAAGGTACTTCTTTTTTCTTTCTCTCTACGCCCGTCTCATTTCTCCCCGACACCTAATTATGCGAGATAAGCAAGTCGGTAGAGGCCCTGTTTATTTTCAGCTTTTAACATTCATTAAACAGGACCGGCGTCAATGTATGCGTCTGTACCCCGTATACGGGTATAGGAATAAAAAAAATCCCGCCAACATGTTTTTGGTACGGTGCGGCGGCGGCGGCGACGCTCGCGCGCCTTTCTCTATCTCCTGACAAAATTTTGCTTGTCATCGTACAAGCCATCTTGCATCATTTCTCGCGCGGTTCGATCGTATATCGCTGTTCAATAAAGGGGTATGGTAAATGATAGAGGAAGCTGTATAAACGCCGGCCGGCAACCCGATTTACAAGAGTACAGGGTGCCTGAAAGAACGTTTCGGTTCCGTATTGCGAGACGCAAGTATTTTGCGCCAAATTCCTTCTTCCTTCTCTGCACGTAATGTTCTGTTTTCGTTGGATATGGCGTTTGTCTACTGGTAAAAGGTTGTGGTTTCGAAGCCGAATCGGCCCACCCATTGGATGTACAACATGTACAGTGAAAGAGCTATATTGTCAATTTGACACCTACTTTAATTCCTATTTCCCCAGAATTAATCGGCAGTGGAACAGATCCTCAAATACAGATAATGTTGAACAGTCGGTAATGCCTCCGACTACGGTGCGGACGGTCCCGGGTTTGATTCCCGGCAGAGGCTCTCGATTATTCGACGAGCCGCGGTACTGGTGTCACCCCTGAG